>JAECUM010022706.1:0-64400 GCA_016617855.1 Megalonaias nervosa | reverse complement strand
CAATTAATCGACTAAAATGTTGAGCCCACCCAGAATGTGATGGATTTATATAGAGATATGGTATCAGATGCACTAGCTGAGAGAATTCCTATACCATAACACAAAGTTCAAGTGATTTTGTCCCCACGTATTGAGGGGATAACTACACTGTGGCCTTGACCTCGTTGGCAGATGGAAGCAAATGGGAGGTCACTATAACAGCAAACAGTTACATCTTCCTCAATCTGACACCAGGCACTGCCTATAATTTGACTGTAGTTTCAAACATTGGAGAACTTGCCAGTGACAAAATAGCTAGACAGATCACAACAAGTATGATTTTGTTGAATTTATTTTTTTCTTATAGTTTTATTTCTTTATTAATATTCCTTGGTTTGCTTTAGGTTGATGGTCAGTTTGTTGCTTCATTAAATACATTTTGTTGATCAGTTTTCTTTTGGGTAAATAGTTCTTTAACACTAATTAAAATCACTAATGGTCATTTTTTGTCCTTTTCCATTTGGGATAACCCAGATTTGTTAACAATTATAGGCTTTCAGTTTTTGTTTCAATAACGTACTAATGGTGGTGATCATTTACCATACATACTCACTTATAAATTGAATCCAACTGCAAACTGCACAGACATAGATCTGCTGTAGCATAATGCACTGGTTGATCTGGGTCTGTGCAGTTTATTAGGAGTAAGAAGTAGAACAAACAACATAGACCCTGATCTGCCAGTGCATTATGTGACTGGAGAGTAGGATCTATGTTGTTTGTTGTTGAATTGGACTTGTAAGTCAGTAAACATGGTATTTTCATTCAGTTTCTATTGATTGTGTTTAATTTCTTCTAATAGAAATACTTTGGTCAAAGCTAACATTTTTTGCTACTAATGTTTTGTTTTTTTATTTTTCTAACACAAGACCTGTATGGTAAGTTAGCCTTTCTCTGGGCTGGGTTTGATACATTAACATGTACATTTTATGTACATGAAAACCATAAGCTTATATGTTTTGCTTATCCTATGTTGCACAGATGCAAATACAGTATGTAGCTATGAATAAGTTTGCAAATTATGTGACACAAAAGTAATGCTTTAACATTGGAGAGAAATATTTTATCATCTACTAATGCAGGAATATATGAAGGGTATTGAGTGCACGGATAAAATCACCATGGTACTTTATAAGACCTACACTGATAATCCTAAAGTAGTAATTAATTTATATTGAATGTGGTTGTCTGCTGGCAAAGTGGTGCCATGAGCCAAAGATTTGACCCCTAAGGTACAAATTATTATTGTTGATCTGTCAGATAATGGACTATTGAGTACCAAAATTGTATAAATATTGGGGAGGAGTAGGAGAACTTTAGCAGAATTTCTCTGATAATATTGGAAAACAAATAGCATTTAAAATTATTTCAGAAATGGGAGACAGTGAAAACTTTGCAATGAGCAGACAGCCTGCAGATTCATGTGCTAAAATGCAATGGAAGGCAGATGCTTGAAAACATTACATTTAAATTCATTCATTGATACACAGCCAACATTTCATCCATAATTGTCGGGTATAGATTGTCATTTGAAGAACAGTAAAAGAATAGTAGTATAAAAAAACTTCAGTTTTCAGTTGACAAAGACAGTAGAAAGACTTCTGAAGAAAAAAATTGAACAGAACAATGACCAAGTACTGGTCAAAAATCTTATCTAGTGATGAAACAGTACAAATAAGTTAATTGTCGAGAAGAAATCTAATCAATCTTTGAGTCTTGGAAGCTTTCGACTACTGAAAGATCATGACAGTAAAACAATGGTGTCAGTGGTAAAGAGAAAACATCTCTACTCTTAACTGGACTGCACAAAGCTGATTTAACCTCATTGAACTAGTTACTGAATGGAACAAGCTGCTGACTGATTAGTAGAAGATGATTGATAATGCCATGATTGATGCAACCAGACACTACTTACATATTTAGGCAATTGGAGTGAACACAAATATTTTATTGGGTTGGGACCTTAAGGTAAACTACAGAAATCTTGCAGCTGACATAAAAATTGCAAAACAATATTGTACTGGTTTTTCATTGTGGACCATTCAAAGTAAATATTGTGATATTGACCCAGAGAAAACTGATTTGGGTCTGCTTACTGCTGAGGATTGAATCGAAAAGCAGTTTTCTTGTTTTAGCTTTTTTCAAAAATTATTTAAAAAATTTGCGTTATCATTGGTGTTTGCTCAAGCGTGTCCATCATAAATGAAAGAAGACACTACTCACTGTTTCGTAACTGGTTCTCTAAGGAGTCAGAAATAATACTGTATTGTAGTTTAACCCTGTCTCACATTAAAAAAATATTCTGTCCTGAATAATCATTTTATATGAATAAAAATATACTTAACAAAACTATAAGAGAATTTGTTACTAATACTTTACACTTATTCTTGAGAGTTAATTGACAAATGATAAGATACATTTTGAGAAAAAGTTAAATCTGATAATGTGTATGTTATATAATTACATTTGAACTCATGCTTCCCAGTTTAATGACATTTTGCAGTCTGCCTGGAAACTTATTTATAGCCACATACTGTATCATAATATTGATAGTTCATGAACATTACTTGCAAGGTACATGTATACACTGGTCTCTGTCAGAATTTCTTCTCCCACCATATACACCAGCTTTATTATTAGCCCCACTTCCCTTTTTCAAAATTTAAAAAAAAAATAATTCAAGAAAGCTCTATCCATTGATAAGGCAGTTTCTACTTGTCAGAATACTTACAATGCTGAAATCTTGGGGTTATCATTGGAGAAATAGTGTACATCACCATATTTTGAATGCAGGTCCCATGGGGGGGATAGCATTACGGAATGCTTGTCAATAAGCAGTCTAACCAGTGACTTTGTAAAAATAGAAACGACTTGGAAATTAATATGGACAATGATTAAGACAATGGATATAAGGAATCACAGAATCATGAATGGAATGGATACGGACTCTGATTAAGGCAATGGAGCTACAAAATTATATAAAATTAATCAACTAGAAAAGAATATGATGTACAATATGTGATATTGATATTGAACTGGAAAAGACTATGGATAAAGACAAAGGAACCGAACTTGGTAATGAACTGTATACTTGCAATATAAATTAAAAATATTACACAAAGGAACAATATTTTCGGAAATTTTCAAGATTTGAGATACAATTAAAGAACCACTGAGACTACCTGACAAACAGACAGATTCTATACTTTCCGGACTGCTTAATTTGCTATTGCTATACCTTCTATATCTTGGTAAAAATATTATGATTTTGTATAGATAGATTTAACATTAACCTTAAAATTCGCACAAATAAACACTAACGTTTAAAATTATTTATAATATGAAATTTTGAACTAACAATTTAACTGTTTCTTAATTAATAAATATTAAATATGTACAAGTTGAACTTGTCTGAAGTAACGTAGAAAATCGTGCAGCACGTGCACATGGTGCTCACTGTTGATAGCACAGGTTGTGCACGGGTACCATAAGGAACTATGAATCGGAACTTATTTACTTAGCAGCTAATGTATTTAGATTAGTCTATAAATTAAAACTTCTACTTCTCTTTTAATAAAAAGATAATATGAAAAAAATATTATTACGGAAAGAACTATAAACTAATCAATAAATTGAAGTATAACAAATTAGAGTGGTGTATATACCCTATTTCAAAATTGTAAAATCAAAATTTCATTAAAAAAATTAATACAAAGCACATACACTTTGGAAAAAGAATTGCACATAAAAACCCTTTAACTTTCGACACTAGGGGGTCCCTCAGATGATGTAAATTCTGAGAGGGACCACACCAATAAAACTAGCAATACATCAGACAATACATATTAGCAGTATATCAGACAATACATATTAGCAGTATATCAGACAATACATATTGCAACAGATCAGACAGTACATAGAGCAGTATATCAAACAATAGCAATATATCAGACAGTACATATATCAATATATCAGACAGTACATATTTCAGTACATCAGACAATACATATTGCAGTAGATCAGACAGTACATATAGCACTATATCAAACAATACATATTTCATTACGTCAGACAATACATATAGCAATATATCAGACATAGCAGATAGGTGGTCATTAACTGTGTGATCATCTTTGTTTCTGTTTTGCTGACCAGAAAATGAAATAACAAAAATGTGTAGAAGTCATGCTTGAAGGGACAGAAACATATTTTGTACAATTGGGGGCTGATTATGTGTACCAGAAAGTACAGATCCCCTTTTTAAAGCAAAACATAGGAGTTAAATTCATGGTAACACAGGGGCCCCGAGTGGCCGAGTGGTCTAAAGCGCTCTCCATTACGGATCACTGCCATCTCACCTCTGTCTGCGTGGGTTCGAGTCTAAGATACGGCGAATGTGGATATGTGAGAAAGCTTGCCAGTAGCTTCTAGTGGGTCGGTGGTTCTTTCCGCGGATTTCCCAGTTTCTTCCTCCACCATTAATACTGGCCGCCATGTATAGCCTATCGTGTGCTGAAAAATGGCGTTAAGCCCCACAACAACAACAACAACATGGTAACACATGAATACTTACAGAACTTTGGATGTTTCCTCAATAAAATCAGAAAGAGTATAGCCTCACAATGTCCTAATGTCTTGGGTGTATAGTCTGACAGTGTTCCAGTGTCATGGGTGTATAGCCTGACTGTGTCCCAAAGTCATGGGTGTATAGCCTGACTGTGTCCCAAAGTCATGGGTGTATAGTCTGACAATGGTGCAATGTCATGGGTGTATAGCCTGACATTGTCCCAGTGTCATGGGTGTATAGCCTGACAATGTCCCAAAGTCATGGGTGTATAACATGACAATGTTGCAGTGTCATGGGTGTATAGCCTGACATTGTCCCAGTATCATGGGTGTATAGCCTGACAGTGTCCCAATGTCATGGGTATGCGGCCCGACAGCATCCCAATGTCATTGGTGTATAGCCTGACAATGTACCAACGTCATGGGTATATAACCTTGAAAGGTAAATTTGAAACTGCCTATTCAAAAATGGCAAATTTTGGAGTGTGAGTGGTCATGGGAGAAAAAAAAAGAAGATAATCGTATATTTCTCAGTAGTCAGTCCTTTTTATTTTGTGCTAAAGTTGTTGAGCTAATTTCTGTTGAACACACAACACAAAAGATGTGCAGTGCATGTTTTACTTGTAAACTCTTCAGACCCTAAACGAGACGAGGGAACCAAACACTGTGAATATTAGGAAACATACCCATGGCATAGCATATTTGTCAAGATATAGTAGTATTTTCACTGCCTTGGGAACTTTAACAGCATCACTGTATGACAGCTCCATTGACCTAGCCACTTTTATGTAACGTTAGAAGTAAGCTTGAATGGGAATCATTCAGTGAAGGTTTACAGTGAGCGAAGTCTTTTGAGTTCATTTGCATGAAGATGAAACATTGAATGTTATCATGGTTGTTGTTTTGTTATGTTTCAGTTTTTTATTTCATTGACAATGTAATATACAAAATAACATGTAGGTTATACATGGAGGGATCTAGCTATTGTTGTGTCAGTCAGGTATGTAATATGGGGTGGGCCATAGCTATTGCTGTGTCAGTCATGTAAGTAATATTGGGTGGAATATAGTTATTGATGTGTATGTTAGGTATGTAATATGGGGTTGGCCATAGCTATTGCTCTGTCAGTTAGGTATGTAATATTGGGTGGAATATAGCTATTGCTGTGTCAGTTAGGTATGTAATGTGGAGTGGGCCATAGCTATTGCTATGAAAATCAGGTATGTAATATAAGGTAGAATACAGTTGTTGCTGTGTCAGTCAGGTTTGTAAATTGGGGTGGAATATAGTTATTGCTGTGTCAGTCATTTAGGTAATATGGGGTGGAATATAGTTATCGATGTGTCAGTGGTATGTAATATGGGGTGGGCCATAGCTATTGTTGTGTCAGTTAGGTATGTAATATAAGGTGGAATAGAGTTGTTGCTGTGTCAGTCTGGCATGTAAAATGGGGTGGAATATAGTTATTGCAGTGTCAGTCATTTCAGAAGTATGGGGTGGAATATAGTTATTGATGTGTCAGTTGGGTATTAATATGGGGTGGAATGTAGCTGTTGTTGTGTTTTCAGGTATGTAAAATGGGGTGGAATATAGTTATTGCTGTGTTGGTCAGGTATGCAATATTGGGTTGACTATGGCTATTACCGTGTCAGTCATGTATGTAATATTGGGTCTGCTATAGCTATTGCTGTGTCAGTCATGTAAGTAATATGGGGTAGGATATAGCTATTGCTGTGTCAGTGTGGTATATAATGAGTGGGTTATAGCTAATGCTGTGTAAAGAAGGCATGTAATATGTAGTGACATATAGCTAATGCTGTATCAGTCAGGTATTTAATATGGTGTATGCTTTAGCTATTGCTATGTTTGTCTGCTTGTCAAGAAACAATTTCATTTCAGGAGTATAACTCTCAAACAGTTCAAGATATATTGATGAATATTGGTATGCGTACAATTCCAAACCATCTGAGATACTCTTTGAAGTTTGGCACCAGTATTTGACTAGTGGTGTAGCTGTGACTTTTTCAATTTACTGTTCTTCAGTTTTGAATAGTGTTTGTCCATTTCCTTATCAATCCATCCCTGTATTTTTTGAGCAGATGTTCCAAACTGTTGAGGATATATCTGTGTGACACTTGATACAGATATTAGACTAGAGGTATAGGTGTATCATTTGTTTTTCACAAGTCATCAGTTTCAATTGTTTTTCCATTTTTCTGTCCATTCATTCGTCCCTTATCCACACTTTTTCTTTTGGGAGAGAACTACAAAACTGTTCAAGATATCTCTTTGAAACTCGGTACAAAATCAGACTAGTGGTCTAGGTATGCCATTTCACCATTCATCAGTTTTAATAGTTTTAATGTGGGTTTTTTTCCTTCTAGCTGTCGATCCATATATTTATCCATTACGAACACTTTTATTTTTAGGGCAAAACTCCAAACATGTTCAGGATATCTTTGTAAAACTTGATACGCATTCTCGTAGTGCTCAGTTTTGCAAGGAATTTGTATTGAGATATGAACCACATGAATTGTTTTTGATATAGTTTATTATAACATGTTATCACAGATATTAATAACCTGAATAATGTACAAGTCAGCCCATGTTTGCTAAGCAAACAGCTTGTATCATTGCATAGATCCATTGTTGAAAATGCTGAATTCCCAGAACAAAGAAAAACAGAGTTGCTCTTTTATTTGTAACTTTCTTTTAGATATTCACAAAATGTTGATGATGTGAGATATATATATATATATATATATATATATATATATATATATATATATATATATACAAACAATAAGTTTAAAACGTGTATTATCATATGCTGCAAATAGATGCATTATGTGACTCAGCGGGTGATAGTAAATCAGGAGGGTGTCTCTATTATTAGACCCATAATGTGGCATATGTTGTTTCTGAGTGTTCTTACAAGTAAATGTACTTTATAGTTATCTTTTCTATTTACAACTAAATGTACTTTATTGTTATCTTTTCTATTTACAACTAAATGTACTTTATAGTTATCAGTTGTTGATATTTTCCACTGATGACAAAGTTAAAAAGATTATCAAGATCTGGAAACCATCTTCAAAATGTTGATGTCATATTTCCACCAAAATATCCATGCTTTTTTTGTTAGCTGAACTGCAGAGGTTAAGTTGATATGACTTCAGTAAGGTCATGTTTTATTTTGTGTTGAATTTTTTATCTCATGTGAGCTCATGCATACAGTTTGAAATGTTAATTAATATAGACTGTGCATTCTTAATATAATTATTTATTGGATATATCTAAGTCAAAGGTAGTCACTTGGAAATATTTAAATGCACACTATTCCACTGAGCACTTTTTATTAGAAACAAGAAAGGGATTTTGATTAGAAGGAGCAATAGAAATCAATTAAAGAAAACAAACTCAGAACATAAGTCCATAAAGGGATTTGTTTATTGTAAAAGATCTTGTTTACTTCAATCAGATGGATTCAAAGTTGACAAGAAAATATTTCCTTTTTGAGGGTTAATATCATTTAGTTTATGAGTCATCATACTGTCATCCTCAATCGTTAGTTAGAACCTGTATTGTCATACACTGTTGTCAGAGTGGATTTCATGATTCATCATTGCATTGATGATATTGAACCAATTCTGCATGTTAAACTAGTGGTCTATCCATCTGTTATGAATACTTTAATTTCAGGTGCAAAACTTTAATATGTTTAAGATATCTCTTTTTGTATGTTTATTACTCTTGCATCTATTTACTATTCACATTTCTTCAGTTTTTGCTTTTGTTTTCATCCGTTTGTCTGTTTATCTCTCCATCATTCACACTTTCATTTTCAGAGCAAAACTTTAAAATCATAGACCTAAATACATGTACACATGATAGACTAGTGGTAAATATGTGGACTTTGTATTTAAAAATTCTTTAGCGTAAATATTTTTTATTGTTTTGTTCCTTGGGTTGGCCTTCCATCCATCTGTCATTCAGACTTTTGTTTCTGGTGCATAACTTCTAACAGTTTAATGTATCCCTTTTACACTTGATGTATTTTCACACAAGTAATATAGATTTGCTTTGCTGTCAAGATACGTTTGCCTTCAGTATCATTTTAGTCGGGTGGATGGTATAGATGACTCGGTCTGATTTCACTTTCAAGTATATAACACTATATATACTCATTTATCACTCGATTCAAACTGCAAACAACAAAAAAGATCCTGATCTGCTGAGGAATGATGTGCCTGCAGATTAGGGTCTATGTTGTTTATACTGCTGATTACTTTTAACAAACTGCACAGATCCAGATCTGTCAGCACATTATGCAATGGCAGAACTGGGTCTGTGCTATTCACAGTTGGACTTGTCTTATAAATGAAAATAGATGGTAGTTGATGGGACTACATCATGATGAACTTTGATGTGTGTGTGTGTGTGTGTGTGTGTGATTTTGATTTTTAACATAGCTTTAACAATTTTTCAGTCAATTGATGGGACTACATCATGATGAAGTGTGTGTGTGTGTGTGTGTATATATGTGTGTGTGTGTGATTTTGATTTTTAACATAGCTTTAAAAATTTTTCAGTCCTATCGCTACGATGTCTGCAGTGTGAGTTTATAGTGATGTCTAGCATTGGGGTATCATGCCGCATACGTGTAGCATCATGTCCCACCCAGTCACGTTATCCTGACACCAGGCCGATCAGTCTTAGCACTAACCTCTTAATGCTGAGCAACTTTGATATGTAATAGCTGATAGTGTCAAGTTTCATTTAAACATTAACTATTGATCAACCATAGTGTAAATGTTGGAAACTTGCCTCCCCTCGTCAATAAAGGAGGATTGGAAGAATGTTATATTTTTATCCCATGGCTGTAACTGCATCTGTGTGTCTGTATATAAACATTTTCATGTCTGGAGCATAACACTTAGAATTGGAACACATATCAAGCAAGTTACATTTTGATACCTGGAATTTTCTCCATTCAGTATTTTTTTATGTTACCACTGAAGCAAAGTGTTAAATAAGTACATGTATAAAGAATGAGAGCACTTGACTGTTGCTTTCATTTGGAGTTCTTACATGTGCATGGAACCAGGTCGAAGCATCCTCCTTTGACTGTCATTTTTTTCTTTGGTTTAAAGTAAATACCAAATACTATATATATTTGCTTATAAGTTGAGTCCAACTGCAAACAACATAGGCCCTGATCTGCTGTCATAAATGCATGGGCAGATCATGGTTTATGTTTTACAGATTACTACTGAAAAATCTGTTTAGACCCAGATCTACTGGTGAATTATGCGATGGCACAGCTGAATCTTCAGCTTGCAGTTCTACTTGATTTATAAGGGATCATATACTGTAGGTTATTGTATTTATACTGAAAAATATTCATGTACACAAATAATTTGGTGCAAGTTTATTGGCCACTTCCAAAACAGTTCATCCACATGATTACTTTTCTGTACAAAATTAGTAAACCATACAAAAATATATGACAGTTTTATAGAAAAGAATCCAGATTACGAACATAATTAATTAACATTTAGATATGAAATATCTATTAACATGTTTTTTGGAGAAAAAAATTGTTGATATACATTGACCTTAAGGTTTTATAGTGTACTGTTTATTTCTGAACATGCTTTGGTATAGTCTGACTATACATCCCCGTTTGTTTGTACCCCCCTACCAATTTCAATAATGAAAACGTTTAATGTGATAAAAAGTGCATAGAACTAAGTCAATTGAATCATTGATTTATAATTTCTAATCTGACTATGACCAGAATGGCACTAATACTTGCATTCCCTTGCACCTTTCATGCTTAACGGACTTTCCATACTAACACGGCGCCATATTGCGTACACTATGGACTAGCTTATTTCCTTCAGACAACATAATGATGTAGTTCATCCTATTCGGTAACTGCCGGATAATTCCGTAAATTACAATAGCGTTGAGAGTTTGGAATTATATCCCTTTGCACGCATGAACATATTAATTAAACCGCTTATTAAATCTACATGAAAGGAAAATTTGTTGTTGTCATTGTTTTCCTTTGCTTGATTGGGCATTGTAAATATCGGAAGCAGACAACGTATGTATGTATGTACATCTGTAGTCGTGGATACACCCCGTTGCTGAAAATGGACTTGTCCAGGAACTGGAAATGGATCTCAAGCATGTCCGTCTATTATATTGAAAACTTCCGTTAAGCATGAAACGCACAGACGATGACGGTGTTAGGGCCATTCTGCTCACAGTCAAGTTAGAAAATATAAATCAGTGAATGAATTGACTAATTTCCTTGCACTTTTTGTAACAATAAAGGTTTCCATTATTGAAATCAGTAGGGGTGTACAAACAAACGGGTTGATATAGTCAGACTATAGTAGGGAAAGCAGACTGCACTCATAGGAGCACTTGCTAAATCTGTACAGGGTGGCTAGATCAATAACCAATTGTACAATTGCTGTATGTTATCAATTACCTACAGTGTCCATGCTGGGAGGCAATTCAGGTGAAATTGTAACCCCAGAGATTGTCATCTTGCCCAGTTACATGGAGAAAATGAAGTCAACTTTGCCTTACTGACCTCCATCCTTGCCTTTTCTCAAGTTGACATACTGACCTCCATCCTTGCCTTATCTCAAGTTGACATACTGACCTCCATCCTTGCCTTTTCTCAAGTTGACATACTGACCTCCATCCTTGCCTTTTCAGGCCATTAAGTGCTTGCATATTCTGAGTATTGATTTGTGTCTTTAACTATTCAGTGAGCAGTGTAAAACATTTAAAACAGTATTGTTTGCTTTTTGTTTATCATATGTGTCAGCTGAATTTATGTCTGCAATTAGGTTTGAATTTATTATATTTCTGCAAAAACTCACATGAATCTTGATGAAGTGAGTAGAATTTTATTCACTTGTAGCCCATCAAATTACTACTCCATGGAGTTTGTTTCACTGATTGCTAGTACAAGCAAACAAGTTTATGTTTTTTAATCTTGTGAAAAATTCAAACAAAATGACTTGATTCTTAATATCTTTTACTCATTTTTTAAAGGTAACCTATTTTCAGGATTACTGTGTCTTGCAATAACAATATTCTGCAACAATTGTTTTTACAAATTAATGAAATGTAACGAGTTTCTCCTTTGTGTGTTTGTTATTTGATGGCTGTTGTAAGCACATTTTTTGTAAACATTCTGCATTTGGCCATTCTTCACTTAGTTCTCCCTTTTTTCTAACCACTTTGGTTTATCGTGGTTGGTAGAAAAGTACCTTCCAGAATGGATATTGACCTACGCTTCTAAATTTGCAACATACTTAGATACTTTGATGAGTAGATCACAAACTGATGTCAATTTTTATGTTGGGACGTACAGTTCTTATGTGGCATACTTGCGTCTATTCTTATGTTAGGACAAAATTTTTTTAATCATGTGGCATATTTGTTCACCTGTGTAGGTGATTTACTGAGTACAGCTTGTTAAAAAAAAAACTGAAAGAGTGAGGTACATTTACAAGATATGCTTCCCGGATTAAAAAGACAAACTTCAAAGGCAGGATTATAGTCAGCATTTTCAATTCTTAACCAGTATAACATTTTCAGTTGAAGTTGTGTATGTTTCTTCATTTTAAGGTCATTAATGAGGGCAATAATTTTCAGCTGGTCAATGGTACAGAGAAATGTCATAATATGAGCTGGGCAATCTTCAGTCTTTATAATTGCAATTATTGACTGTCATAATAGTGGGGGCAGCTGTGTCCATCTTTGCTGGCCCAAGTCCAATGCTTTCATTAAAGTGAATAGGATCACTGTCACCATTTAAATATATTGTTTCTTAATTGAAAAGTCTTGAAGAGTGAAGTGAGAAATGATCTGTTTGGAAATGCAGTTGCCTAATAAATGTTTATTTCTCAAATAATTTATGGGTAATGGTTCATAGAAAAGTGATTGATTAGAGATGACCCTTACAAGGCAGGTGTTACAGTACCACCCTCCTTCAGTTTCAGACATTATTTGGTTATTGATTGGAAGTTACATTTCAACTATTTTCAGTTTGTATTTGATAGATGTGGATATTTTTGCTTCAAATACAACTCAGCTATAATGGTCACAAGCAGTACACAAAATACTGTATATAATTGCTTATAAGTGAAGTTAAACTGCAAATAACATGGACCCTGATCTGCATGGTCTGTGTTGTTTTTTCTGTTTAATCCTAACAAACTGCATACAACATGATCTGAGTCCATGCAGTTTGAAGCTGACTGAACTTAAAAAGGAGTATATGTAGTAAGCTTGTCATTTTTCTATGATTACTTCCTGATAGTAGTATACATGTTCTTTTTATTACCAAGCTACTTCCTAATAGTATACATGTTCTTATATGACCAAGCTTCTTCCTAATAGTATACATGTTCTTATATGACCAGCTGGTTCCACCCACTTTAATACACTTGCAGTTTGCATCTTTAGTTGTACTCAGATATCAGAACTGCATGTGATAATTTGAGAAACAAACTTATCTCTTTAAATTTGTTGTGCATGTATTGCTTAAATAATTTATTTATAATAATTTTTTTAATTGATCATACTATATATGAATGACATTTTTACCTAGTTTGCTAGATTCAGACATTTGTAGACTTATAACCCTTGGGCTCAAATTCTTTCCTCATGCTTCAGCTAATGTTTAACTTGTGAATCATGTATAATCCCTAAACTGGCCCCAGGGGAAAAGTCAGCAATGTATAGCGAATTTTGAAGAAAAATATGCCATGATCAGCTACAAAAACAGTAGATCAATATCAATTTAAAAAAAACATACTTGCCAGCTTATTGGGATAATCATAAATATACTTCATCCTGTCATTGCTTTGAACATAGTTCCAGTTGGCTGACTGCCATACTGCTACTGTTGTAGTTGCTAAGGACACATTGAGATGTGTTGTAGTTGCCAAGGCCTCACTTTCAGATGTGTTGTAGTTGATAAGGCTTCACATTAAGATGTGTTGTGGTTGCCAAGGCCTCACATTGAGATGTGATGTGATTGCTAAAGCCTCGCATTGAGATGTGTTTTAGTTGCCAAGGCCTCACATTGAAATGTGTTGTAGCTGCTATGGCCTCACATTGAGATGTGTTGTACTTGCTAAAGCCTCACATTGAGATGTGTTTTAGTTGCTGAGGCCTCACATTTAGATGTGTTTTAGTTGCCAAGGCCTCACAGTGAGATGTGTTGTGGTTGCTAAAGCCTCACATTTAGATATGTTGTAGCTCTTAAGGCCTTGCACTGAAATGTGTTGTAGTTGCTAAAGTCTCTCATTGAAATGTGTTTTAGTTGCTAAGGCCTCACATAGAGATAAGGGAGTCTTATGCTAATCACCTTTTCTATGAGTCCATCTGTCCATCCATTCACAAGTATAATCAACAAAGTTCTGCAACCTTTTTGCATAATGTTGGCATCCTGTTTCAATCCAGTTTAAATCTCCACAACAGCTGATCCTTGTAACCATCATTGCTCAGGAACCATTCAATGTATTTTAATGCAATTTGGTGTGTACATGGTTTCACACACCTGGATATGTTGTTTACCAGATTATCTTGACAACTTTCTTGTGGTTAGAGTTATGGCCCTTGACAGTTAACTTCATATTCACATGAAATGTTTCAAATAGCCAACAGAGCTCAATAATCATTAAACATATTCTGATGCAAGTTGGTATGAACATTGTCTCATAGACTTAGATGTGTCTTTTATGGGCTTTCTCTCAACTGAGTTTGCAATAGAGTTGTGGAAAATTAACTTTATATCTTAATATGGACTGTTGCTTGTGACTAGAATAGCTCAATGACCATTCAGCACTGTGTATTGCAGTTGAGTATGAACTTAATCTCACTGACTTGCATGAGCGTTTTATGGGCTTAGTCTTGTTTTGACATGGAAACTCAACTTATTGTTCTTTACTCACTTTTCAATCTTAAAGCAATCTGGACCATATCATGCAAGACGTTTGCTGTAGTTTCATGAAACTTGGTAATGTATGAGCATGCATTTTGATGGATATATATAATGCATCTCCAGGCTCTAATTATTTCTTGTTAAGAACTTGCATGCAGATACCATTGATATGTAATTTGCAACTGACCTTAATCTATAATCAAGTTCAGCATATACCTGACTAGGGAGGGACATTGATTTTGTAAACAACATAATACATAGCTATTATTTCTTTGAGTATAGATTAAATATTAAGGTCATTATTAATGGAAGTAAACATGTTTATCTTAATCTGAGTCAAGGACATTGGAATTCTCCACTGGAAAAACCTGGTCTACCTGATGTTTGCCATGTTCTTTAGTATAATTTTATTAATAGACCTTATCTTATTGACAACTTAGAATGTTCTAGAAATTAATTTTTGACTCCCATCCTGGTTCTACTTTTGTGTCTTAGTTTTTTATATAACGTTTACTTGCAAATTACTAATTATTGCCTTAACATAATTGAAACAGAATCAGTTTTCATGTTGTATTCAGTATTTTATGTGGGTGGAATTATTTATTCAAATTATTTTTCAGTGGAAATACAAAATGCTCATCAATAATATTCTTGTTCAGAAACATTAATATGGAATTATAGTGAATTCAGACAAGAACATTTTTGGAATATTTTATTGTGATACATCAAAAGACTTAGCACATAATCACAATTCAGATTGGCACATTACAATGTTTGAAACTACAGGCACATCAACACATTAAATATCGAAACTTATTTGAAATACAACTTGAGTTTAGTTGGAACTTTATAAATTTGGACTTGTGATAAAACATTTAGGACTATTTGGGATTTTTATTCACAATACTGTAAGTCCATTTTTAAAATTTTAACTTTGTATTGTAGGGAAATAAATTATTAATTGAATTTTACAAAACTTGTTGGTTTTCACTCTTCTGTTACTTAGTTTAAGGCAACAGAGTCGTAACACTGTTTATACTCACAAGTCCAACTGCAAACAACAAAGATTCTTATCTGCCATTGCATAATTTGCCAGTGTATCGGGGTGTTGGTTGTATGTTCCATTGATTAGTCCTAGCAAACAGCA
Source organism: Megalonaias nervosa (assembly GCA_016617855.1). NCBI lineage: Eukaryota > Metazoa > Mollusca > Bivalvia > Unionida > Unionidae > Megalonaias > Megalonaias nervosa. Next base: position 48,666 of record JAECUM010022706.1, on the reverse strand, counting down.
TAGACCCTGATCTTCTGGTGCATTATGCAGTGGCAGATCTGGGTCTGTGTGATAAGACTCATCTTATATGTGAATATATACAGTAAGCTGTGTCAGCTTCCAGCAGCTATACATCAAAGCAGTAATTCTGAACTTTATGCAAAAGAATTATAACTTGCTTTATAAACTCATGAATGGCTGTGCTTGAAGATATATTTCAGGTGAAGACAAGCTTATGATCTCTTTTGCCTCCTGTTTGTATCTTTATGTTTGAATCAAGCTGTTCCAGTTCATTATGACAGCTTGTGTTATAGATGTGCAAGTTTTGTATGTCGCTGTCAAACATTATCTTACAAAGGTGGAGTTTTGCTTCTATCTATACCCTTGGATGGCATAGATGGAATATTAGAGATAAGTTTTCACCCAGTGTCACCACCAGCTTTTAGAAATTTAAAAATACCAATCCAACAACATCAATTTACTTGTTTTGTGAGGTATCAGGTTTTGTGGATTTCAAAGTTACTACAGTCCATGAAGCTAAAAACCCAACAAAATAATAATCCACCTATGGAAACAGTAGGACTCCATGGAAATAGTGGGACTCCATGGAAGCAGTAGGACTCTATGGCAACAGAAGCACTCCATCTCTACAATCCACAAATTTCTTTAAATGATTTTATCTAGCTCCCTTTTCCACCAGTTTGATCTAGACATCCACCCTACTTGCAAAATGGATGAAAATTCAAAGAGCTTTGTTTACATCTACTTACTAACCCAAGTCATATCTGAAATTTCAGTCTGTGTTGTCATATGCAGGATCAGTTTTCCTAATATCCTCCTTGCATTACAATATGAAGTATGCATTCTTTAAAAAATGTAGAAACAATATGCTGTACATTGTGACACAATTGACCTGTTGACATTTATTAAGTGATTTATGGCTTCAGTTAGACAGTTGCTCAAACAACCAGTAAAAAAATATCGCTTCGGTCAGACAGTTGCTGAAACTACCATTAAAAATATGGCTTCAGTTAGACAGTTGCTCAAACAACCAGTAAAAAAATATGGCTTATATCGGACAGTTTACTCAAATAACCAGTAACAAACATGGCTTCTGTTGGACAGTTGCTCAAGCAATCACTTAAAAATATGGCTTCTGTCAGTTGCTTAAACAACCAGTAATAAATATGTTTTCTGTCGGACGATTGTTCAAACAACCAGTAAAAAATATTGCTTATGTTGGACAGTTGCTCAAACAACCTGTAAATAAGATGAAGAAACAACATATCATAGGCAAACTTGGACACATTGATAGAAAGGGCTGGTCAAAAACTGAAATCTGGACTTCACTGTGTTTTCTCCCCATTTCAGAAAACTTGTTACAAAATACTCAAAAGAAATCTTTTCATATCTAGAATTTTATGTGTTCGTAAATGAGTGGACCATAGTGGATTGGTCAGTTGTTTAGCCAGTGCATGTAGACTTGGATAAACGATGTTAAGATGTCTTCCAAACTGCAAGCTTCTGTATAGAATACAATGCACAAAAAAAATCATGTCTCATTTTCACTTATTCTTCTTGGGGTCTTCAGGATGTAAATGGCATGGGTGAATGGAGAAATCATTTGGATGTTGGGAAAAGGGCGTATATGTATATGATACAAAGATCATATTAAAATTGATTATTCTGCTTATAAGATGCTAATTGTTACTCATATAGAGGGAGAATGAAACTAAATTGTTATTTATATTTTGTGTATATTTGTTCAGTTAACATTTTTCATTTGATTCCATTCTCAGTTTTGAGAAAATGTTTTTATTCACCTGTTTATTCCATGTATCAAACTCTAAACCATGTACATCGAGATCTTCATTGCACAATGCATTTACAGATCTGGGTCTATGCTGTTCACTAAATCTTATATGTAGAACATAAAGTCCTTAAGTTTACCCTTATCTATTGGTGCATTATATAATGGCAGATCTGGTTCACCACTGATTAGAGATGGATACACTTTATGCATTGGGCAGATAATTAGTGTAAAAATAAAAATAAATCTCTGCCATACAGTCCCCCTTTGATAAATCTCTGCCATACAGTCCTCCTTTGATAACTTGTGAGCAATGAGGTTAATAAACCTTGAGGCATGAGTGAGGGCACTGCATAATGTGATAGACTGAAATGTTTGTTGACATTGGGTGGAAGGAGTGGCAGGTATTGTAGCTGTTGTTGATGCATTGGAATCAATAGTCCTTAACAAATAGGATTTTAATATTTCTGGTTATGAGAATTCTGAGTTCTAGATATGCAGTATATTTGTATACTTTATGCAACTTGACTAAAAATGCATAAAGGATTTTTTCATGTGTGCAAATTACACTAATGCATTTACCAACTTGGCAATCTTCCACCATTAGGTCAGCCATGCCAAATTACATCATAACGTTATAAGTTATTCATTTAGAAAGCATGATGATTGTTCTAAGCAACGTTGTTTTTGTTAACAGGTGCTTAGCTTCAGCAATACAAAGTGCTGTGGTAAAATGACTAATAACATTATTTATGGCAGCTATTAGGTGTCATTCAGATTAAAGATCAGTGTTGGATAATTAATATTTACACTATCTTGACTTGGTTACCATCCTTTTTGTTGCAATTCAATGCAAACTTTTAAAGAAAAAAAAGTGGGATCCTTATGTCTCAGTGCATCATGAACAGGTTTGCAAATCTTGGAGTGAATTAACAAGAGATTGGTGTATCAGCAGACTTTTCAATGTTAAGTCCTTTCACCCACTAGTGATTCCATTACTTTGCAAACAGATGTACTTTTAATATAAAAATCAGACAGTTTCTTGAGATAGTTTTAATAAAAGATCATAGATGAGGAAGTCTGATAATATGGTCTGGAACTTGTAACACTATTGTAGCAAGAATATTTACTGTGCAGGGTACATTTCCAAGCAATTGAAAGTTATATTTTTTTCTCATTTGTGATTTTGAAACCATATCCTCTAAGATCAAAATGTCTGACTCATATTTTAGAGCTGATTGAACCTGCCAGACCAGATTTTATTTTCACATCATGCAGTGATACAGAAGTTGAGACTGATTGAACTCTTATCGTAAAATATCTACAGTAGTAACATGTTGTTGTACATTTACACATTCCACTTGTTCCAAATTTACATATACACAGGTCTGCATCTTATCGTTTCTTCAATTCTTAGGCATTTTTGTTTCATATAGATCCACTGGCTGTTCAGAATATGGTGGTATCTGGAGTTACCCCAACCTCTATCAGTGTAAACTGGACAGAACCAGTTAATTCCAGTATTGACCAGTATGAGCTGACAGTTTCACCTCCTGATGCTGTTCTTTCTACTGTATTCCTTAATAGGTAATATTTGTTCTTCCTTAATTTAAATTTAATTGTATTGTTGCAGTTTAGGAGAACAAAAAAGTGGTTCAATATTTTCTGTATTATTTCTAGAAGTAAATACAAGGGTTAAGGAAAAAGTTTAAAAAAAGAATTTGAGGGTGGAATGGGATGGGGTCATTTAAAACCTGCTGTGTATTGGCACACTTACAATTTATTTAACTTTTTTTGCAAATATTGAAATCCAATATACACGGAACACTAAATTGGCAAGTGTTAGCTTTTTTTCAATTAAAAAGTCAGTACCATAAAGGACAACATTTAAGATACAGCAAGTCATATATTATATCAGGATGTACAAGTACTGTATATTTTGTCATTTCCTTTGAAGTGTGTAAATCATACATTTATTTTTTATTACTATTATTATGTCTAATATTATTACTTTTATTTATTTAATAATTTATTTATTTATTTATTTATTTATTATTATTATTATTATTATTATTATTATTATTATTATTATTATTATTATTATTTATGTTCTTGTTATTGTTGTTGTAAAATCATTTTATTTTTGAAAAATCTCTAATTTATACTAATATTGAGTCCAAAACCTTCTCTGCTCTCACCCAACAACTCCCTGACCATGCTTCAGGGTGGGCCTCTTGGTGGCATTTTGTGTGGTATCCTTAGTGATATTTAGTAGGACTTACTGTAGACCCCACAATGTAAAGCAAATTAGGTTTGAAGTATTGGGAAGCAGCTACAGTTTACCATATATACTCACTTATAAGACAGATCCCTGATCCACTTTTGCATAATGCTCTGGCAGATCAGGGTGTTTTTTTTGTTTGTTATACTGATTACTCTTAACAAACTGCAGAGATTCAGATCTGCTAGTTGGGCTCGACTTATAAGCAAGTATATATGGTATCTGAATTTATATAGATGACAACTCTGTCAACTGTTCAAGAATGATATGACATTTTTGAATGTTTATATCATGGTAAATAAACAAAATTTCCACATACAATACATACAGACATCATGATTTTTTTCTATGACAATTTATTGCATAAAAACCAGAAATCAACATTGCAAGTAGCTATCAAAGTAAAATGAAAAAGTCCATTTTCATTTCAATTACGCAAACAAAATAAACAAAGCTCAACCAGCTTCAAGAAAGGTGTAGTCTTTTTGGAATGAAATACTCAATTTACATGGCAGCTGTATACATTTCAGTTTGTAATTAAGATTGAAGAGTGTGTGTTTGAGCATAGATGCTGTAATTTAATATAAAGAGCACCTGCATGCAAATCCATTATTCAAACATGGCACCCAGATTAACGTAGCTCAAAAGAAAGGGGGTTGGCTTGACAAAATGGGGTCTTTCATGTTGCTGATGTTCTAATTAACATCATCTTCAAGATTCAGCATTTGGCTGCATTTTTCTAAATCTGTTACATGAATGTTCATAAAACTTGGTAGATGCATTTACTTTTCAAACTCTTTGATAATCTTGTAATTCCCAGATCTTATCGAGACATGACTTGCTAAAAAAAGTCATGTCAGCTTGTTCATTAATGTTGACAGCGTGGTCAGATTGGTACTAAAGGTAATATAAAGGTAGATAAAGTAGAGAAAGCTTTCTTGTAGTTGCCTGTTCATAAACAAAAGATTGCATATACAGACTTAAAATATTATATATATTGGCATGTACTATATATAGTTGGCAAATTGTGTGGAATGAAAACTCCAGATACATATATTTGAACATCGGTCAATATTTGGAGAGTGGCATCCCTCTTACACAACAAATTGCAGAAATGAAGTGACATTTTCCCATTCACATGCAGCACACACATAATAAACTTGTGCATGTGTTCTGAAGGGTGAACCTTGACCAATGGCCTGAAGGGTGAACCTTGACCAAAGTGCATGCATTTCCAGTACCCACAGTAAAACATGTTCCTGTCCAGTGTATTAACTCCACCCATTGATTTATATCAACCTTTATTTTTTATTTTTAAATTTTATCTTTGATCTTGTGTACAATATGTTTGCATTTTTTCGGAAGGGTTAGTCTTCCTAAAGATTTCTTTGGTCAGTTTGTATTATCTTGGGACAATTTGTATTATCTTGGGACAGTTTGTATTATCTTGGACAATTTGTATTATCTTGGGACAGTTTGTATTATCTTGGGACAATTTGTATTATCTTGGGACAATTTGTATTATTTTTGGGCTATTAGAACATAACTTTTAATTGGCACTTTATAGACGGGATTGTCAGGATGTTCAGTCAAACCTTGTAAATACATGCACACCTGGGATACTAAAATTGCCCTGTTTGCTGGTCATCACCTATAAATTCTCAAATGACCATTTGCTAACTTGACATGTCAGACATTGGACATACTGTATATACTCACTTATAAGATGAGTACAACTGCATACTGCTCACATCCAGATCTGCCATCGCATAATGCACCAGCAAATCTGGGTCTGTGCAGTTTATTAGGAGTAATCAGTAGAACAAACAACATAGACTCTGATCTGCCATTTTGACGTATCATTCCCTAACCCTCCACCTTTATTTGCTACTAAGAGAAACCTCTGTATGATAAACAGAACCAAACTAATGCATGACATCCAAGCAAACCTAACAACTAGCTTACCTCCTACAGCAGAACAACTCGATAACTGCCTGCGTTCATTGCTTGACAAACATGCCCCAGCAACCAAGTGCAGAGTATCGATTCAAGAGTGTTCTCCATGGTATAGCCGTGTTAGGGACCAGCTTTGCACTGCTAACAGAGACCGCCGTAAAGCTGAGAGGCTTTGGCTTTCCACCAGACTCGCTATTCATAAGCAAATCTATGAAGCTGCTAAGAAGAATGTCACAAACATAGTCCATGCAGTGAACTCAGCCCACTACAGTACTAAGATCACGGAAAGTTCCAGCTGCAAAGAGCTATTCGAGATTACTAACAAGCTAATGTCAAGGAACAAATGTACACCACTTCCAACTATCTTCTCTCTAGTCGACCTTCTGGACCTGTTTGTAAATTTCTTCTGTGACTAAGTACAAACCATCAGAGATAAGCTTGACAATACAATTTCAATTGACTCGTTGTCACCATACAGTTGCAATACAGAATTTCAGTGGCAGCTGTTAGCAGCATTTGAACCTGTCTCTATGGATTTAATATGTTCAATTGTGATGAAGAGTGCACCAAAGTCATGTGAACTTGATCCGATTCCGACATCACTGCTGCATGAGTGCTTAGATCCAGTATTGCCTTCACTAACTGATGCTATTAATACCTCTCTCTCATCCGGGGAATTCCCATCATTTTTCAAAACTGCCATTGTAAAGTCTCTGCTGAAGAAACCAACACTTGACCATAACAATTTAAAGAACTACTGCCCAGTTTCTAATCTCCCATTCATGTTAAAAATCTTAGAAAAAGTTGTTCTATCCCAACTTGTATCTCATCTGAATTCAAACAATCTTTTTAGCAATGTACAGTTACCATATCGCCCTGGCCACAGTACTGAAACTACTCTTCTGAAGGTAGTTAATGACCTTCTCTCTGCTTTGGATAGCGGAAAGATTACAGTCCTCACTCTCCTTGGACATGTCTGCAGCATTTGACACAGTAGACCATGATATATTACTTCACCATCTCCAGCATGTATTTGGCATTCATGATAAGGCCTTACTATGGTTCAAGTCCTACTTGGTCAACAGGACACAAATTGTGTCCGCAAATGGAAAACACTCCAGCCCAGTTGATCTATGTTGTGGTGTTCCACAGGGGTCTGTTCTTGGACCTGTTCCCTTCATTCTTTACACTCAGCCACTCTCACGTGTCATAGATCATCATCCAGTGTCTCACCAATTGTATGCTGATGACACCCAAATATACAAATCTAGCCACCCAACTGAAGTTGAAGCTACCATCCAAGGTGTAGAGAGGTGCATTTGCGATGTGAAATCATGGATGACATGTAACAAGCTGCAGATGAATGATGATAAAACTGAAACCATTCTGATTACAACACAAAGACTTTCTCATTCACATCCTTTACCTCAGACAATAAATATCAGCAACACCAACATTAAATTCACACAGTCAGTACGAAACATAGGTGTTACTCTCGACAGTACTCTCTCATTGCACCAACATGTCATGAACATATGCAAGGCTGCATATCTTGAGCTGAGAAGCATCAGCTCCATTCGCAAGTATCTTTCAGTTGATACCACTAAAACACTTGTGCGTTCCTTAGTACTTTTAAGACTGGATTATTGTAACTCAATTCTGTCTGGTTCGTCTCAATATCTACTCCAGAAACTTCAAAAAGTTCAAAACACAGCTTCTCAGATCATCCTTAGAGTACCACGATCAGAGCACGCCTCCCCCTGCTCTGTACCCTACACTGGCTATCCATTCGATCCAGAATTGAACACAAAATTTGTTCTCTGTGCTACGTTTCACTGACGGGCTCCAGTCCAACATACCTATCCAACTTCACCCATGTGTACACACCAGCAAGATACTTACGCTCCTCTTCTGACACTGGTATTCTCATTATTCCCACTATGAAAATGAAATCATATGGACAACGTTCTTTTGCATACCAAGGCCCTGCAACATGGAATGAATTGCCCATTGAACTTAGACACAAGACACAGTGATCTCATTCATGAGTGCTATTAAAACTCGCCTGTTTCAACTGCAAGAACAGACTCAAAGACCTAATAATGTTTTCTTACCTTAAATATTTACAGCATGTTTTCAGTTTTCTAATTTCGTGGTGTTTGTTTTTATTTTTGTAATCATATCATTATATATGTTTTTTAAGTGTTGTCAAATGTTGTAAAGCGCTTAGAGCTTCTAAAGATTAGGCGCTATACAAAGTCCTCATTATAATTATTATTATTATTAGTATTATTATCTGCAGGCACATTATGCATCAGCAGACTAGGATATTTTTTGTTTGCAGTTTGACTCAGCTTATAAGTCAGTATATACGGTAATTATTATGTAGAACAAATGTATGTAGCCAATCCCTAATTGTGTTGGTGTGTAGCCTAGGCCCTTAATAAAAGATGAAAGATACTAGCAACAACAGTTAGCCTTTATTATCATCCTCCAGCCCTTGTTTAAGGATGTTATCAAATGAAACTTTAGCATCAGATTTCACTTGGAGTGCCTGTTAATTTAAGCGTTATGTATTTTCAAAGTAGTAAGTCTGCTTGTAGTTGGTTAATAAATAAGTTTTAAAAAACAGTTGAGTTGTATAAAATAGTGTTGTTAGGTGTAATTCTGTTGTTCTGAGAGAAAAAAACCCCAAATAATATTTATAAAATAAATAATCTGAGAGAAAACAAGTGATTCATGGAAGGATAACACTAAAATGTAAGCAACAGAAAATCTAGAACCAGAAAAGACACATTTTCTAATACGTGAAGTAGTTGTAATACTAAGTGTTTAAATGTTTTTATTATGTTATTTTATATATATTTACATCTTGTCCCAGCTTTGAAAGCTTTTCTGTTAAATTCAAAGATATCTGACTGTGATGCTAATTTTCTTGGGAAAAAAATTGTTCAGCAAAAGCCCTTCCAAGTTTGGGATCACTGAATTATACACATACATTTGTTTATAAAATCTCAAAAAACATGATAGGTACTTTTCTTTGGGGCTGTTCCAGTAAAATGTACTTGGGACCCAGGGAAGGCACATGGAATAGTAACCCATAGATGCAATTTAGAATTTTTTATTATTGTCATATAAACTTTTTGATTAATTAGTGTACCGTGGCATATATTTTAAAGAACTGCTTTCTCTGGATACCATGCATGTTTAAATGGAAAACCCTTTGTAAGCATTTTAGATTTTCTTAATGTTATATGTCTAATGGGTACAGTGACAAAGCATGCAGGACCCAATACTCTGAAGAATTCTTCAGAGCATGTGTAATTCTCAGCATTATGTATACATACAATTAAATATTGAATTTTGTTATCTTTTTTCAGGACCATTCAAAGTTACACTTTTCGGCAGTTAAAACCTGGCAAGTTATACATGATATCCATAATCAGTATCAAGTCTGAAACATTTAGTGAGGTTTACACCATCGCATCTCTCACAGGTGAGTGTTGTGAAACTTTATTCTTTTATAGAGCATTTTAATGGAAAATACAGTACAGCACACCTTCATTATAATGCGGTCCTCAATAGACATAGAGTACACTGCCTTAATGCGACCACCTTATAATGAAAGATCCACCCAAATGCATTTCTTGCAACATACCTTTTACCATTAAACACTTTCTGATAGTGTTTCAATCTCTGACCTAAGCACAATTGTTACTGTAATGTTTAGCACATGAAGGAGCCTTTAGATACAGTAAATGTGTCTTGTATTTTAAATTTCTCGAAGGGAAGTTAACATTTGTTCAAAAATATGGCTTGTGTGCAACCTTTTTCCTTTGAGTATTTTTAACCAGCACCTGCACTGTTGATTACCCTAAATTATATTTTATTATTTAATTACCCGTTATGCAGACCATTTGCATTATCAATTGATAGGCAACCTTCATATTTTATTCTCACCATCTAATTGTTGTTTCTGTCCTTCTATCACTGGATGGTAATGAATCATTTATTATATAACCTTTTTTGTGGCACTATATAGCACTCTAGTGCTAGTGTACTATCAATCAGTCAGTAATTTAGATAAATGAATATGACAAGTTTAAAGAATCAAACCAATCACAGTTGTTGTTAAATAATGTACTGGCTTTTGGTGTAATAGCTAAACAAAAATCCCACGTGGAAAGGGTATGTTACCTGACAGTTGAGACACTTGATTAATAGTATCAAGATAATAATAATAATGTGAACTGTAATGAAACTTAGATAAACATTAAAGATGGATAAGTCTCTGGTCAGAGGTCTGCAGCTAGTAGAAAGCTGATGGACAATAAGACACCATCAGAAGAAAAAAAAAATTGTTTGATTATCTTTTATTTGCTGCTCGACATAGATTGCAAAAGTTTATCAGCTTGCCACTTTTCTATTATCATGGTGAACTTAAAGTATTGTGCACAATTAGGACTATAGATAACTGCAGTAAGTTATCAGGCAATCAGAAAAATCTGCCAGGTCTTCCAAGAAAGGTGGGGGATGCAGACCTGCCAACCCTTATGATTCTGGCATTAAGTCTTATGAAAATTACCCTTAAAATACGAATTTACGGCATACAAGCAAAAACTATGGGAAAATGATCGTTGCTGAAAAATCCAGATAATTGGTTCATCCTTGTTTGATTTGGATCTGGGTTTCATATTAGAATTAGTGAAATTAGTCAGGGAACCAGACTAACTATACAGCAGCACCCCAGATGCTTTAAACTGTACCTATTTTGTTCATGCGAAGCATCTGCATGAGCAAACTGTTGATTATAGAATATTTTTAAAAATGGCACCCAGAAAACAATGCATGTTTAAGACAAAAGGGAAAATAAGCTTCTAGAAAAGTGTTAATAATCAACACAGAAGAATAAAAAGGAGTATTCAGATTCTTGTGAATAAAAGCTGGAAAGGGCACAGTATCGTTTATTGGACATCACATGCCAATTTGAGTATGTCTCATGGCGGGAGATATGATTGCTGTCATTATGTGAAATGGAAAAAGAATTTCCAAGAATTATGTCAAGTTGAGAGATAACAACAAGCCATTGAGTTGCATAGGGTTTGGAACTAAAGTTTGTGCAACTGTACTAGTGGTAAATAAAGTCTACGCGTACTTCACAAACTTTTCTGTTGAACACAATGTTTATCGTCACTGCATCAAAGTTTTAATTAAGCTTTCCAGCTTTACAATAGCAGTTATTGATATTTTGTTACACCTTACTGAAAACTGGTCAGTCTTACGGAAAAAAAATCAACTGCCTTACTGAGACGGAGCTGTCAGGGTTGGCAGGTCTGGGGATGGAGTATCTGTATTTCATCTGGCCGTCCTTAAGTCCATCACACGTTTGTTTCCATTCAATGATTTTAAAGATGTTAGTGATTAAGGAATGAAACAATGTACTTGTATAGCATCATTAGAAGGTGTGTTGTATCCTACAGTTGGGGTTCTAACTTTAAGGTCATGACTCATTCTTTTAAGTTTTCCGTCACCCTTACCTTTCCATTATAACTTTAAAGCTATTTTAGACTAAGGGATGAATCTTGGTATACTTACACATCATCAGTAGAAGGTGGGTTACCTACCACATCTTGTCGTTAAGGTCAAGGTAATGTCTCAGTATTCTAAGTTTTCATTCAGCACTGTAATGCTGGGGCTGTTGGAGATCCAGGGTTAAAATGTTTTCATTGAAACTTCCTTGCAATCCATAACTTTAAAGGATTATGTGATTAAGAGCTGATATTTTCAATCTTTATAAGACCGCTCTGGTGGCCTAAGTGGTTAGAGCATCTGCCATGGATGTGGGAGGTTGTGGGTTTGAACCCCGGCTGAATCATAACAAAGGCTTATTAAAATGGTACTTGCAGCTGCCTCACTTGGTGCTCAGCATTAAGAGGTTAGTGTTAGGACTGGTCGGCCTGGTGTCAGGATAATGTGACTGGGTGGGACATGATGCTGCATGTCTGCAGCATGATGCCTAGTGCTAGACATCACTATAAACTGCCACACTGCAGACATGGTAGCGATATGACTGAATAATTGTTAAAAGCTACGTTAAAAATCCAAATCACACAAACACACAGTCTTTTTTATTTTATTGCTAGAGGTGGGTTACATACCACATTGGGGTTCCTTCTTCAACATCAAGATCATAGCTCAGTATTTTCCATTTTGCATTGTACTTCCATTTTGGCTTGGTAACTTTAGAGCCACTTAAAATTAAGTTATGCTTCGTTGTGTAGTTACACATCATAATTTAAAAGTATGTCAAGTACCACACCTTGCTTCTATCCTGAAGATCAAGATAATGTCTCAATAGCAAGTTTTCTGTCTTTATATTCCTTCCACTCTATAATGTTAGATCCTTTTGAGACTTGGGAATGAAACTTAGTATGTTTTATATACATATATATGCACATTTGCCATTCTACTTTCTAACTCAAGAGCTGTTTATTAAGGTGACTGGATAAAACTTGCTATACTTGTATATACTAGACAATATACATCTTTTCCTCAAGGTTAGGGATGCAGATGAGTATTTTATGTGTATTTGGTTTCTGCTTTATATCACAAAAGCTGTTTGAGGTCAGGTGATGAACCATGGTAGACTTACTTATTTCAGTTTGATAGAATCTCTTGTGTCATTGGTTTTGTGTTGAAGGTCAATGTCTCTGATCAAATCTGTTTTTTTTTAGTCCCTCTCTGTACTTTTTCTCTAATGCCTTGGAGTTAGGGCAGTGCAGCCTGGTAACTTTTCATGTCTGCCCAGTAACTTTACATAGATATAATTATTGTGAACTTCTTTGACTTTATTGTGGTGTTCAGGGGACAACAATTTACAGAATTTGCTTGTTTACTTTTGCAGCACCCCAAGCAGTACAGAATCTCACAGTTATAGCTTTGACTTCTAATGACCTTCTAGTCAGGTGGATAGTGAATCAGACAAGTGACCAGGATAACTTTGTTGTAAGTTTTACTTTTTTTTGTTTCATAAACTTTAATATTCCACATGGAATGAATACCTCGAAAGACTATTTGTATGGCTTAAAGGTGACATCATTTGTTCCAGATGACATCGTGTTATACTTTTGCGGATTTTATACCCCCACCTGTAGAGGCTGGTGTATATAGAAATCATGTCCATTTGTCCATCCATTCGGCACACAAATTTTTAATGTAAGCAGTCTTCTGTGTCTTTGCTCACTTGGCTGTAAGGCCAAGTCAGTTTATGGTGTGACTCTACATAACCATCCATCAGTATTTGCTTATTACTACTCCAAAGGTCTTGGTTTTAATCTTAATTTGATAAAACTTGGAATGTAGGTTTATATCATCAAGATATGAGATAATCAGTGAGATCCACCCATGTTTTTATGATCTTGCTGAGCTTGTTGCCACTTTTTAGTCTGTACTGCTGATCCAGTTTTATAAAGACTTTGATTATAGGCATTTATGATCAGGAGCTGACACAAGTTCAGCAATGAGCAAGATCCATGCATATTAACGAGATGATATTACATCATATTGGTTAAATATGTTACTGCTTATGGCTGTATTTCTGATCCAGTTTTCATTAAACTTGGTAACAATGCTGCAACTATCAATATCTTAGATGGATACAATTATGAGCAAGATCCATGCATATTAATGAGGTTAAACATGCACCAGATTAACAGAACATGTAAACACTTAAGTGACTATTTCTGATGAAATTTTAACTAATTAAAGAGCCTTTTACAGTAAGGATTATTGATAACATTTTGCAGGGGACTGAGATTCTTAGAATGTTATAACTGAGAAACTTTATGTCCTGATTCATCTTTTTTTCTTCAGTATGTTTAAGTTCTTGTCCTTGTCAGTGACATTGGATATATTTGTATTAAGCAATATATACCTGCATGATCAATATCAGAATTCTTATGTAATGGTAAAAAAATTTCCGACAAAATGCAGTTTTCTAAATACTTGTTATCCTGGAAAAAAATGAAAAACCAGTAAGTTTTGCAATCTGGTCAAAGTGTCAACATGCATGTACATGTACTAGCCGATGAATCATAAAAATCACTTTTATGTGAAGTTGTTTTTGTCCTTTAAGGCAATTGCTACCTGATGATGATTATTTTCACAAACAATGCCCTCATGGTACAACAAATGACATTTAAATTGTTGGTATGACAGATATGACTGTTTCGATCAGAATTAACATAATCCAAGAAACCAACAATCTTGCTACCTGACCAAGGTAGGTGACTGGAGTATCATCAGCATCTTTGCTATCACTGGTAATGAGATGTTTGCAAACTAACTCCAGCTTAAAAAAAAGAGTTTGCAACACGATCTGTGAAAACATCATGCCATGCATGATAAATCGTGTTGATGGTGGACAGTTATTTCACACTTTTGTTTATAGTTTTGTCTAAAGAGACATTTTTCTTTTCTCTGACTGGTGAATTTTCAGCCATTTAGACAAGACAGAATTCAAAATGAACACAAGAGAGATTTACTACAAGTTGTATTCAGTTAACATACAAGTATAATATTATAGCTAAAGGATACTTCTTAATAAGTTTCTCAAAAAGTACAAAATAAAACCTTTCTGTTCATGGTTTAATTGCATTTATCCAGAGTGTGTGAATCTAGTACTGCTTATGAATGAGGTTGGGTTACAATGCCTTTCTTACCTGGTGGCTTTGTTTGACCTTTGATTATTTTGCTTTTATTATCCTGCACCTTTATTGTGTCCATGTTATTGCAATAACTACCATTTTGGTAATCTGGCTTTGAAACATCAGCTGATACAGGCATAAATGAAGCAGACCACACAAACAAAATGTTGTAATCAGTTATTCATTGTAACAAAGAAATATTATGAGTGTGTGTGTGATTTAGATTTTTTAACGTAGCTTTAACAATTTTTCAGTCATATCGCAACGAAGTCTGCAGTGTGACAGTTTATAGTGATGTCTAGCACTGGGGGCATCATGCCGCAGACATGTGGCATGATGTCCCACCCAGTCACATTATCCTGACACCAGGCCAACCAGTCCTAACACTAAACTTTTAATGCTGAACGCCAAGCGAGGCAGCTGTTAGTACTATTTTTTAAAGTCTTTGGTATGACTCGGCCGGGGATCGAACCCACGACCTCCCGCATCCGAGGCGGACGCTCTAACCACTAGCCACCGGAGCGGTTTAAAATATGACAAAGAGATTTTGTAAATAATTGTGCCTTTATCTTTGGAAATAATCAATGAAATTGGTAAAATTTACAAATATAAAGTTTGGGAGAAAGTGTACATTAATTGTGTTCTTACACTACTACATAAACTTGTTGAGTAAAAATTGGCAACTGTTAAATTATGTAAGCTAGGCAAGTAATAGCAGGACCAGTTGGGCCTCTTGATGATGGATTGGCATGAAACTTGTTTAGTATTATATTTATCACCAGAATATGTGAATGTAGTGACTCTATAACTTTAAGGCTTTTTGGGATATTTTATGAAGTTGTATATTGTTCTTGAATTTATTTGAAAATCTCCCTGAATTCTTAAGTATATGCTCATACAATATAACAGTAAGGCAGAATAAATATATCACTTTTTAAATTAAAAACTTTTGGTATTTTTGTATTTTTAGAAATTAAAGAATAAATAAATAAAATGGGATAAAACTGTGTGACTCAGAAGACACGATACCTTTAGCAACCAGTAGCATGGCATGTCTTCACAGTAGTGGCCAGTGGCCTAGTGGTTAGAGCATCCGCCTCAGATGCTGGAGGTCGCAGGTTTGAACCCCGGCCAAGTCATACCAAAGACTTATAAAAAATGGTACTAACAGCTGCCTCATTAGGCGCTCAGCATTAAGAGGTTAGCGTTAGGACTGGTTGGCCTGGTGTTAGAATAATGTGACTGGGTGGGCCATCATGTTACATGTCTGTGGCATGACGCTCCAGTGCTAGACATCACTATAAACTGCCACACTGCAGACATCGTAGCGATATGACTGAAAATGTTTTGAGGCTGCGTTAAAAATCCATATTACACACACACACACACACACACACACACACACACACACACACACACACACACACACACACACACACACACAGTTATATGTATGGTGCACAAAAACTGATTTGTTTAGTGACAAAGCAGATTAAACTTAAAGAATATTTAACTTAGTATTAGCTATGTTCCGGGGGCCACAAGTGGCCAAGTGGTCTAAAGCGCCCACCGTTGCGATCACTGCCATCTCACTTCTGTCTGCATGGGTTCAAGTCTTGGATTCAGCCAATGTGGGTATGTGAGGAAGCTTGCCGGTAGCTTCTTGTGGGTCGGTGGTTCTTTCCGGGGTTTTCCCAGGTTCTTCCACCACCATTAATACTGGCCGCAATGTATAGCCTATCTTGTGCTGAAAAATGGCGTTAAACCCTACAACAACAACATAGTTATGTTCCATCTACTGTTGTACCTGTTTATGCAGTGATAAGCAGAGAAAACATGGAGAAAGTTAAGTTTCCATATCAAAAACAACCGACCTTAGTAATTTTCAAAGGACATTGAAAACTGCTTGAAAATGCTATCAGTGGCTTTAGGAACCATGAACATCATCCTTAGCAGGAGTGTTGCATTATACATTTGTGTCCTAGTTCAAGGTAAGAATCATGGGTTAGCATTATAAATTTTCTTTAATACTTTCCTTTCAATTCTATAACAGTTAGAGCCATTTGGGATTAATGGATGAAACTGAGTATATTTTTCATGTACTACATTAGGGGTGATATCTTCAAAGTCAATGTCATAAGCTAATTTTTCAGTTTTCAGCAGTGTTTTCTGCTCTGTAATTTTATGAACCATTTGAGACAAATGAATGAAATTTGGAAATCATATATTGTCACCAGAAGATCTGTTGCATTCCACATTTGTTGTCATGGCTTCAAGGTCAAAATCATTGGTATTTATTTTTTTACAGTTCTTCCTTATTTATGACACTATATAATATGACCCTTCATTATAACACGGTAAAATTACATGCATCATGTACTTAATTATAAGGCGACCTCACCATACAGCAGTATACTGGATGGTGTTGTATACAGTACAGGAGATCTTCATGAAAGAGATCATCGGACATTCCACAAAAGTATATGGAACCTTTATGATCCCATTGATCCATCAGGAAAAGTTGATTATCACAAATTCAACAAAAATGGATGGGAAAACATTTAACATTGGATAAGAGAATTTTTTTAATGTAGAACTGTTACGTTCAGTTGTTTGCATCCTTTTACAGGTATCATATCAGTCTCTACCCATGGGATGGGTGATGAAGCTGCCGCTTGTAAAATTCATCCCCAGTCAGCTGACATATAATGCAACAGTTTCTTCCCTGTATCCAGGGGGAACATACAAGGTCATGGTTATTGCTGTCCAGAATGTCTCCATGGGAAACTCAGTTAGTGATGAACGTGCAACAAAGGGCACCACAAGTAAGTTAATGTAATTACTGTTTGTTTGAATTGCACTGGTCAACAGAGTGTGGTTACTGTTATTGTTAGGATCACTTTGTATTGCTTCAATAATGTGTCAATATTGCATGCATCTGGACATAAAACATGACATCCTGTAGTTATGCATAAAAAACTTTAAATATTTAACCTATCCAGGATGGAGATTCAGTTAAAATGATAGAGATCAAGTTTTTAACTACAATTATCATACACTAGGACAGCTCATAGGATGGCCTGTTGTCCATTATCTGTCCACCATCCGTCCATTAGCACAACTTTGCTATTACTACTTCTAAACTGCTTGGACGATTATAATAAAACCGTACACACATTCATCTCATGGTCTAACCAGTTTTAAATGAAAATGGTAACACTAGGGCATCCAATATCTTTTTATTGCTACTTCGCCTGGATGGATAGTAATGTCAACATGGGCATTTTATTTAAAAGATTTCTTATAATCTCTAGTTGGTCCAGAAATGCTGTCAATATGATGCTGAATATGGCTACCACATCAGCTAACTTAAAACCCTTGTTGCTTCTTATCTTTAAAGGAAAGTTGTATTGAAATAAGGGTTTTACAACAAGACTTTTTATGATGTCTAATTGGTCCTAAATAAAAATTGGGCCATTTTCACATTCATTGTGGCCACCACAGTGACCATGTTGAAAATCTTGCTTGCACAACCTCTCCTGAATGGATGGTTGTTTCAACATGGGTTTTTTACTGAACAATTTCTTTTGATGACCAGTTGGTCCTAACTTAAAGTGGTACTGATCAGACATCCAATATGGCCACCACATTGACCATCTTGAAAATCTTATTACTACTTCTCCAGAATGAATGGTCACATCAGATGTGGTTTTCATTGAAAGACTTTTTATGATGTCTAGTTGGTGATAAATGGAAATGGTACCAGTCTGATATCCAATATGGCCACCATGGCAGCCATCTTGAAAATTTTGTTATCATTAATCCTCCAATATGGAAATTCATATAAATCAATGTGGGGTTTCCACCAGAAGACTTCATATGATGACTTTTTGGTCCAAAATGAAATGGTGCTAATCTGACATCTGGTATGTCAGCCACAGCAGCTAATTTGAAAATCTTGTTATTGCTGAAGAATATCAGAGATGGTTTCAACATTCAGCAGTTGAAAGGAAGAAATAGTCTTCTTGAATGCCTGGAAAACATTTTTGGTTCAGTAAGGCATCAGTCCCTTTGAGCAACTCTTGTTTCATTGTTGTCTAGGAAAATATATGTGCAATTTGTTAAAAAAAATTATTTGCACATTTGTCTTCCTTTCCTGGACTGTGGTTAATTTATTTTTTCCAGCCCTCCCAAATTTCCATGTGATTGCCAGACTCAGAGAATTTGTGGTCAGTTCTTACAATTGTTTTAGTCATGAAATATTATTTAAGATGGTAATGTTGCTGGATAGTTGGTAAATCTTAAATTTGAGAACCCATTTATATTCCAGAATATTGCTGAAACATGATTTGCTTGTTCATTCAGGAAAGTGTTCTATACTGTTGCCTGTCTTGTCACATTGGTATTAAAGGTAATAAAAGGACAGACACAGCCGCATATAGGACATGCATTCTTGACTCATGCATTTTTTTCAAAAGAGTGAACCTTGACCAGAGTGCATATTTTACAAGTGTCCACTGACATTCCTGTCAAGTTTATTGACTTCTACCTTATGAAACATTAGTTTTTTTTATGTAAACACTGTTCTAAAATGTCCAAGATGTTCTCACCTCATAAGACATCAGCCACACTGTTCTAAAAAGTCCAAGATGTTCTCACCTCATAAGACATCAGCCATACTGTTCTAAAAAGTCCAAGATGTTCTCACCCCATAAGACATCATCAACACTGTTCTAAGAAGCACAAGATGTTCTCACCTCACAAGACATCAGCCATATGTTTTAAATGTACAAGAAGTTCTCACCACATAAGACATCAGCCACACTGTTTTAAATGTACAAGAAGTTCTCACCCCATGAGACATCAGCCAAACTGTTATAAAAAGCACAAGATGTTCTCGCCTCACAAGACATCAGCCACGTTTTAAATGTACAAGATGTTCTCATCTTTTAAGATATAGAGGAGGTACATCAAGCCAGTGCTATATCCCTGAGCCTAAATGAAGTTGAAAAGGATATGACAGTTTGTATGTTCATTGTTTATTCATGTGTATGTTTGTGAGTTCATTTGTTCATTCATTAGTTCACAGTGACCTACCAGAACCTTTATAGTTGGGGTACTTAGCTTGCAATATATCCACATACAGTACTAATTTTTAGAAGTGCTGATAAAATAGGGCAGAAGATATTAATGGCATAACTAATGGCTAAAAATGCAAAAACATTTATGCATAAAAATTTAGGCCATAGTGACCTAGTTTTATTATGGTTATGTTGCACACATTAGGATGCATTTACATGTTAATTTTCATGAGTGTTGGAGAAATAGGAACCAAGAAGCTGAGTATTAATTAACAATTAGCTGAGAAGTCATTCAAGTATGAAAATTGGATTATAGTGATCATTTGATATGGTTGAGTTACTCTTCTCCTGAGATGCAACTACATTCTGATTTCCATAAATTAAGTGAAATATGGGCCAATATATTTAGGTGTAACAATACAATAATTTCCAAAAGAATAGGTAAAATTAAGGCCAGCATATTGAGATGTAACAACATGTATTTTCAAGTTTTTTGTTTCTTACATCTGCAGTAATTTTGGACACTATTTCATCAGCATTCATGAAAATTACTCTCTGATGCATCTTGATAAAAGTAAGTCAGCTATGCCAAATATAGGTCTCTATGACCTAAGTCACTTGTTTGAATGACAGGTTTTTCAAAATTAAATTGATCCAAGGGCATTTTTATCATTTCAGTGCCCAAATCAGTGGTGAATTTGTCAGTTTCAGTAGCCGAAAAGTACACAGTTACCTTGGACTGGGATATTCCCTCTGAGAGCCACCAGGACCACTACTTGGTCCGTTACCATGGCACTCTACGAGACCCCAATGCTCCATTTATAGAGAACTCTACATTGGAGTCCCAAATAAGGATACAGAACTTGTTTCCTGGTGAGAGATTTGAGTTTCAGGTGTATGCAGTGAATGAAATGGTCACGAGTCTTCCTCAAGTCATCTACCTGTACACAGGTAAACTATCTACTCTTTTTTTCAAAGCCCTGCTAGTCTTAGACCAAGAAAGTTTAAGAGATGGTCAGTTGTCCATTGTCTGCCTGTTTGTTTGCACAGGTTTGTTATCACTAAACTACATGGAGAAATTCCATGAAACTTTACACTCGCATTCATCCTATGGTCATGCTACGGGAAATCTGGAAAGGTCAGGAGAAAGAACAGGTTTGTTCACTGGGAAAAGCCCTGTAAAATTTTAGAAATATTATGCATTATCAGCTGTCACTTGAAGAGAAAAAATAAATATGTAATCGAGTCATAATTGAACTGATCAGTTAAATTTATTGCGTTCTTAACAGAATTTTCAGAGGTTACTGCACTCTTCTGTCAGTCAAGATACAATTGCTCAGTGGATCATTGGTTCCTTCCCGAAACATATTTGTATAGTTAATTCAAGCACTCATGCTATCTGATTGGTCAGATAGACTGGGTACCCCTTAATCTCTTCCATATTGATATCTTTTGTTGAAGCTAAGTGGACCAGTCCTGCATAATATGGTGCCAACACATTTTTTGAAACACATGATCTTGGTAATGTTAGAACAAAATAATAAAGCTTATCTTCCCCAGTTCCCCATTTGATGTGTAAAGATAATGAAATTAATGAAAATGTATGGTGATAAACATTTGCTAATTTATTTGGCAGTTCGCATGGTTACATGGTGTTAACAAAGCATCATTGTAAATAGTAATTTTCAACATCTCCAACTCAACTTTGTGGTGAATGCTACTATCCAGCATTGCTAAATATGAAGAAATCTACAGACTGTTTGGATGGTCATATTGATGTGGCTGTCACCGAAAATATACATCAGAAGACTTGTGCCATATATACTTGCTTATAAGTCGAGTCCAACTGCAAACTGCACAGGACCAGATCTGCCATTGCTTAAAGTGCTGGCTGATCTGGGTCTGTACATTTTGTTAGGACTAATCAGTAGAACAAACTGACATAGACCCTGATTTGCCGGTGCATTATGCATCTGCAGATTAGGATCTTTGTTGTTTGCAGTTTGACTCAACTTATAAGCAGATATATATGGTAATGATGTCCACTTAGGCCTGCATGAAAATACTGTCACTCTGACATAAAACACAGCAGTCAGTTTGAAAATCTTGTGTTCGCTGAAGAATATCAGAAATGGGTTCAACACTCAGCTGCTATAAGGAAGCAATGTTCTTATCTTGAATTCTTGGAAATTCTTTTTGGGGAGTAGAGCATCAGTCCCATCGAGGGACTTTTATTTTTGACGCTGAAAATTAACAATGTATCATTGCTTTCCAGTAATGGAATAGAAGTTTTGAAAAGAATACTTTTCAGTAAAGATGGTGGACCTGGGTGTACTGTCTTTTGTATTCAATACTAAAATCTTATAAACGCTGAGATATGACTATGGTATAACTTTACATTTATTTTATGGAACTATAACCAATACTGAGATCTCTTGTTAGCACACCTTTAGAGAAGGGGTGCCTGATTATGCGATTTGTATTTAACATGATGAGGAGAAAAATAAGTCCTCATAGACTCAGAGATGTAACCACCCCTGAAGTCAAAAGAGCTTAGAGTATGGCGCTACATGTGTCATTCCTTGCTTGTCTGTCAACAGTTACTGGCCCTACATGTGTCATTCCTTGCTTGTCTGTCAACAGTTACTGGCCCTACATGTGTTATTCCTTGCTTGTCTGTCAACAGTTACTGGCTCTACATGTGTCATTCCTTGCTTGTCTGTCAACAGTTACTTCTTACTATGCTGGAGTCCCTATGTCTGATCTGGTGATTTCAGTCAAACTTGGAATATAGATTTATAACATGAAAATCTAAATTGAGTTCAGTAATGAGTGATATCCATGAATATTAATGAGGTGATCTTGCAAGTAACTGGCAAACTTGTTGCCACTCTAGGGTCCATATTTCTCACCTGATTTTGATCAGCATGGAATATATGCTTATATTATTAGGTTCTCAAGTAAGTTTGATAATGAGCAAGATTAATACATTCAGCTGATTGGCTGAGCTTGTTTCTGTTCTGTTGACTGTATTTCTGGTCAGATTTTAATCAAGCTTGAAATATATGATTATATCATTAATATCTCACATAAGTTCAGTAATGAGCAAGATCCAAATCTATTTATGAGATGATCTTGCATCTGATTGGCTGAGCTGGTTTTATTTTGGAAAGCAAGATTTCTGATCTAATTTTGATAAAACTTGAATATGAGCCTATAGTGAGTATTACTACTTCTGAAGCCTGGAGCCCCAGACAGTTGAGTGGACTAAGGTGCTTGCCTTTAACGATCACTATCATCTCACCTCTGTCCATATGGGTTTGAGTCTTGGGCTCTGCCAATGCAGGTATGTGAGAAAGCTTGCCTGTAGCTTCCTGTGGGTTGGTGGTTCTTACCATGGTTTTCATGGGTACTTCCTCCACTAGTTATACTGGCCACCAGGTATGGCCTATCGTGCACTGAGAAATGGCATTACACCCAAAACAACAACAAAGACTCTTAAAACCATATTGTTGATCTCTTGGGTTTATTATCTTCAAGATCATGGATATCGTCATTTATAAGCAAGAGACTGTATATATTAATTATGCCTTTACTGTAGAAAGAATTGTTTTGCGGATGATAGGTGAAATGAACATGATATAAAGTATGGGAGATGGCGTACATAGTATGTTTTCTTATACAAAATAAGCCTGCTTAATGAAATGGTCCACTGTTCAGGTGGCAATGCCAGGTCCGCTTGGGTCTCTTGTTTATAGTATGGCTCTTTATATTCACAGTTGATTTCAGAAATAGGATTTGTAATAACAAGTATCCACTGCACTGTTGCTAGTGCTGGCAATGTATAAAATTATGATCCATTACTATATTTAAGATTCCTGAATTGTTTACCCAGGCTGAAATAGCGTGTAAGAAACAAACTGATTTTCTACCCAGACTGAAATAGCTAGGAGAAACAAACTGATTTTCTACCAAAGTATTCTAGAATAAAGGAATTAACCCTAAATAAATGAGTAAAATACTTGAAATACTGTAAATTCTTGTCTTGAACTCTCTGTCATTTTCAATTTCATTTTAATATCCATTTCAGAGCCACTGCCACCAAATGGAGCTCATGTTCTTTTGAGCAACACAACTATCAATAGCATCATCCTACAATGGCAGTACAAGAGTAGTGCCACCTATGTTGAAAGATGGCTTGTGAGATATAATGACACACAAAGAGAAATACTGAACTTTAGTATACCCAGACTGAATTTGACTGATATTAGTATTACAGTTGACAAGCTTGTCCCAGGGCAGAAATATACCTTTTCGATACAGAGCATTGTTTCAGAAAAATATTCTGATGCAGTTGTATTGGAAGCCAACACCAGTAAGTAAAATTAGTAATGCAGTGATGTTCTCATATGATATGTAATTTCTTTTGCTTACTGTAGTAGATTGCAGAGACTTGGACGGTAGCTGTACTGGTGGTAGCATACAGATTCTGTTTGCATGTTCTTTGAAATTCGAATACACTATTAGTCTGGTTCATAGGCAAGACAAAGTTTTTATTTAGAATCTTTGATCTTAACAAATACTTGTGACTTTGGGATGTGTGTGTGTGTGTGTGATTTCGATTTTTAACGTAGCTTTAACAGTTTTTCGGTCATATTGCTACGATGTCTGTAGTGTGGCAGTTTATAGTGATGTCTAGCACTGGGGCATCATGCTGCAGACATGTAGCATCATGTCCCAACCAGTCACATTATCCTGACACCAGGCCGACCAGTCCTAACATTAACATCTTAATGCTAGGTGCCTAGCGAGGCAGCTGTTAGTACCATTTTTATGAGTCTTTGGTATGACTCGGCCTGGGTTTGAACCTATGACATCCCTCATCCAAGATGGATGCTCTAACCACTAGGCCACCGGAGCAGTCGGACTTTGGGATATAGATTTATCCTATTCCTTAATCACTATGGCTTTAGTAAGGCAGGTGAAGGACTTAACAACAACAACAATAATAATAATAATAATAATACATTAAAACCTGTTATGAGAGACCACCCCTTCTGCCAACAAAAAGCGGTCTCTCAAGACAGGTGGTCTTTCATAGAAGGCATGTACAAAAAGACCAGTTTCCAAGGTCCAGTTTCAGAACATTTTCAAGAAAAATAACCACAATCACTGTACATAATACTCTATTTTTTATTAATATTTCTTGCTAAAATATTGTATGCATTCATCTAAAAACAAAATTATATAGCAATAAAGATATACTTCTGTCATTAAACGTGAAATCACATTTACATTTGAAGATCACATATTTTAGCATATGAAATCGTTTCAGAATTACTTCTTTTTCTTTATAACAACCTAATTTTGTTTTACCGTTTAAACCACTTTTTTGCGAGTACTCTGCTCTTTTTCACTTCTTTCAGTTGCAATAATTTGGAGGTTCGTCCATTGCCATTAAGGTTCTAGGTGTTAAAATTATTAGTACTCAGTTGTAATATCGTACGTAAAGATGGTTTTGACAGGGCTGTGGGAAAATATGAAAAATCTATACATGTGCATTGCATATCTAACAATTAATGAAATAAAAAGAAACATTTATCTCATCCAGAAACAGAACCATTTACTTAGAGACAAAAGTCAGCAGCTTCATTCAAAGATGACATATTAGGATTAACTCTATAAGCTAAGTGTGTAACACGGTCGCACCAACATTAATAGATGACAGCTTTGTGATTGGGCTGTAATCACTTAACATCTGGGGGAAAAACAACAAACATCAAAAGTCTTGAACACTATCAATCGAATCCCACAAACGATTCTCTCTTGCTGGTTTAATAGACAATGACCTTATTCATCCCCGGCAATACGGATTAACTCTAAAGACAAACAATATACACGACCACTACGTCAACTTTGGTACCACAACGGCAATTTGTGACATGTACATTAGCCTGGTTTACGGACTGTAGCATCCATCACTGGTAGCACAATCCTTTTTTTTTTAAAAATATTCCTTTTATGCTTGTTTTTGATCAGAACAGTTGTTACTAATCATGAGGTCGTTGTAACAATTGATTACATATAGGTCAGTGGTGTCCGTCTGTTCTCGCGATACGGTCATTCACATGGATGTTGGGTCCTGCAATTAAGGCCGGGAAGCAGACTAAATGCGGGAATAATTAGTCTGGTTCCCTGTTTTGTATGCTTCCTGAGTTGCTCACCGCTATATGAATAGCGGAGAACAAGGCAGGAGCACACAAAGCAGGGAACCAGACTAGAAAATAATCTACATATACTTTAGTCTGGTTTATGACAGAAACTGTAAAACACAATAAGCATAGCTAAAATATTCAGACATCAGTAGCCAGCCTATTTTTAAAAAATTTTTTTGTTTTTATTTATAACAGTATGAGCGGTCGTTGTTACAGGGATTAAATAAAGGTCGGTGGAGTTTATCCTCGTTTTTGCGATGCAGTCGTTCATAGCAGTGTCGAAATGCATATTTTGCCAAGACATCGCGGTCTCTGGTCGTGTTCAGCAGGTGATCGCTCATAACAGCGTTTATATAATAAAATCAATCCGTGTATTGATTGTGGTCGGAAATGACAGGTGGTCGCTCATAGCAGAGGTCGCTCATGACAGCTTTTGCTGTATTAACAAATTTTCACCAATTCAGTTTAGGGCATAACTTATTCCCAGTATTTGATTGACAATAAATATGTGATTTAATATGCAATATATATGTGATATGCAATAAATATGTTACAGAATGTAAACGAGTGTTTTAACATGTTTATTGTTGTTGTTGTTGTTGTTGTTGTTGTTGTAGGGTTTAATGCCATTTTTCAGCACAAGATAGGCTGTACATGGTGGCCAGTATAGATGGTGGAGGAAGAACCCGGGAAAACCCCGGAAAGAACCGCCAACCCACGAGAAGCTACTAGCAAGCTTTCTCACATAACCACATTGGCCGAATCTGAGACTCAAACCCATGCAGACAGGTGAGATGGCAGTGATCTGTAACGGTGAGTGCTTTAGACCACTCGACCACTCAGGGCCCCTTTAACATGTTTAGAAGTTTCATATGTTAATTTCCTCAGTAACTAAATTTGTGAAGAAAAATTTAAAAAAAAAAAAAAAAAAAAGAGATGTAGTCATTTACATTAATAAAACTTCGTTGATTAGTTTCTAATTTGTGTTCTGCTCATCTGGTTTGCAGCTGTACAACCCAGAATTCTGCCTAAAAAATGAATTGGAGATCTTACTTTATATGCATTGTTAATAAGATCCTTTAAGTAATGAGACAAATTCAACTTACCTTTGCTGGAATGAAAATCTTTTTTTTTGTGCAAATACTTTATTGTTTGATGTCGTTTCAAAATTGTATAGCATGTCAAACTTTTTTTTGTCTTGTCTGTTCGGATATTATGGGAGGGGAAGGTAGTTTAAGATTTTGTGTGTGAAAGTCATTTTCATCTTTTAAACTTGTCCTCAGTCTTTATCATGACATCTGTTTACACTATCATACACTATCATGGCATAATGCATTACATACCATATATACTTGCTTATAAGTCAAGTCCAGCTGCAAAGACCCAAATCTGTTGTCACATAATATGCGGGCAGATCTGGGTCTGTGGAACGAACAACATAGACTATGATCTGCAGGTGCAGATCATGATATTTGTTGTTTGCAGTTTGACTCAACTTATCAGTCAGTATATATGGTAGTTGGACTTGACCTTTAAGTATATACGATTGCTGTCTCCATGAAATTTGCATGATAGACAAAATTGGTAAACCATACAGATGGTTTGCTTATATGGCTGTTTGTTGCTATTTTAACATAGTGGATTCAGTAGAAAAATTGTCTTTAAAAAAAAATTAAATATAGTGAGGGAGTTCAGTATTGTATATTTTAAAGTATGTATGACATACTTTCCTCATAACTTTCTATGGCAAGTAACACAAAAGAAGATAATCCATCATGCCAGATATCTACACTGTCTGATTT
Organism: Megalonaias nervosa; assembly: GCA_016617855.1. NCBI lineage: Eukaryota > Metazoa > Mollusca > Bivalvia > Unionida > Unionidae > Megalonaias > Megalonaias nervosa. Next base: position 20,837 of record JAECUM010022706.1, on the reverse strand, counting down.
GGTGAAGTTCTTGTCACTACTCCTATGTTAAAATAATCTTTTGTTATTTCAGAACCAATCATCACCACAGTGCTTTCCAAAGTGGCAGTAACTAATAGCTCCATCATAATTGGCTACACAGTCCAGGCAGATGACATTTTTGATTATTTATTGTTCACCTTGCAAAATGAAACAACCATAATTTTGAAGAATAAATCTGATGATAACAGACAGGTTAAATTTACCTCCCTTTCAAGTGGAATTCTCTACACAGTGGAGGTAAAAACTGTCAGTGGAAATGAAAGCAGTCGACCAAGATTCATAAGTGTCACAACATGTAAGCTATACAATCAGGACTATTCCTTTATATATGTAGCTAGCATAGGCAAGGAGGATATTTATTGAAATAAATATGCCAGCATTCACGAAGTTAATTAAAAAATAAATTCTAGGGTAATGTGATTAATTAATGTGATTGGCAGATGTATTGAACAGAGAAAGGAAAAGTAAAATGCTTTCTGAGAATGCTGACCTGATCACATTACTGTCAATCCCTCAAATCTCCCCACACTTCCCCTCAAACACGAGCATCTTGTTTTAGATTTTTGGACAAGCTTAAACTGGTAAACATCGGGATATGGGTAGCCACTGCGGGGGGCAAAGGGCGATAATCTGTAAGAGTTACTTCCCTTGATTGATATACTCTTTAGATGGAAAGTTGTGTTTTGCAATCTTTCAGGTCGGGAGGGATTCAGAGGATGTTAATGATGTTAATGTGTATATATTGTCAGGGAAACATAATTTACTGAGATATTCCAATTCTTGTTGAGCAATAGGAAATTTTCGTTATCAGATCCATTTTAAATGAAAAAAATTAACTGAAAAGATTATGTTGTATCATGGTATGCAGTAGAAGATACATTCAGGTCTTAATCATCTTTCTTAGTGGGAAGGTCACATTAAATCAAACCCATTTATCCAGCAGTAGGGTTTACTGGATGTTTGAAAATAGATTGGTTATGGTTGGATTATCCAGCTCATACCATATAATTTAACATTTATTTCATTGGGTTTTTTTTTTCATTGAATATTTGTATTTTTTACAGTACCAAACTTGCCCATGGTTAAAACGTCTTCAGACAAGACTAACATTACTCTGATGATATCAAGACCAGCCGGAAACCTAGATGCATATAGGATTGTTTGCTTCACCGCCAGCATGGATGTTCTGCGCAACATCACCCTCCCAGCATCTTTTGACACACAGACAGTCAGTATAGATAACCTCCAGCCCCATCAGATATACACATGTAATGTGTCAAGTATAGCAGAACAAACATACAACACACTCACAGTTGATATCAAGACCCAAGAAGATGGTAAGCAGTTTAGACTGGGGGTGGGGTTGTATTATCTTTACCCTATTTTCCAGGTTTACAGAATGCACTCGACTGTGAACAGCATAGACCCAGATCTGCCATTGAATAATGTACCAGCAGATTTGGTCCCCATATTGTCAGAACTTTTTAAGCAGAGAAGTCATGTACAGGCCCAAATCAGGCCCTCTCCTCTCCAAACTGATTGGCGTTGAGTCTGAATTTCAAAACTGCAGAATTAAATTTGGTACTTGTTATATACCTATATCTTTGAAATTTGGCATGCTTGTAGAGAAAAGCAAGATACAAATATCCAGAGAGTTTTGTGAATATAACTTTATCCAGATGAAAGTTGTGGAATGATAATGGTTTTGGACTTGTGGCTTGATCTCATGTGTCTTGCTAAAACAAAATTCAAGAATATAAGACCAGAAGTTATACTGTTTACTTAATATCATGAGCAGGACAATCAGCCTTGACCCTGACATGCTGATACATTATGTGATGGCAGATCTCCTAAGTCTGTGTTTTTCCAAGTTTTATATATGCTATACCTATGTCATTACCTTAGTCACATGGTCATTGTATTAGCAGTATTGTTTTCCAGATGATATCATCTCTTAACGATTTTAAGGTTTTGATACAGTGGACTTTTCACAATTTTTAAATTCGTTTGCCTTGAATCCAAGAGAACTTGGGACAAACATGTAGAGAAACTTGGCTGGTTTCCTGGTCCAGGTACCGGACAGGAAACTGCCTGGCAGATTGGGTTTCTACACTCCCATTTTGTATAGTCTCCCAACTCCTTTCCCTCAGCTCCATTTTTTTGTCAACCATAAGATGGTTTTTAAAATTAAATTTTTAATTGTATTGCAGGGGTGGGGTGCAACCTGGCAAGATCAAAGCTTTGTCTTAAAACCCAGCCAGGCCAGGTTTTTCCTGGTACCTTTCCATCACAAAAATAGCATCATGAAATGAAAATTAATTCTAGAAATAACAAATTTGCATGAGAACTTTTATGTCAGTCTGCTGCTGTTTTCATTGCAGTCTTGAATATATGTGATATAGTGGCAACTTGATATTTTGACATGAGGTGGCATATGCACTGCATCCTGTTGATAGCCATGTAGGATTATTAAATCCATAGCAACCTATTTCTAAATATATCTATATCATTATATCCATATCATATTAATTCATGTGTAACATGCACCCATCTACAATCATTGAAAACATAGATTTGCTTTCACACAATGTACTGTCATGTTAGATCTGCTGTCACACAGTGTACTGCCAGATCAGATGTGTCATTACAGTGTACTGCCAAATCAGCTCTATTTCATAATATACAGCCAAGACAGAACTGCTATCAGAGTATAGTTGGGAAGTTTTTGCAGATGATTAACTAGCTACATTTGCAAAGAAAAGTACCCCATAATGAAAGATAGGTGTTTAAAACAAGATTCAGTAATGTTTCAACCATCATTGAAATGTCTAATCTTGCAGTATTAAGCTTGTCCAAGTACAGGAATGCTTGTGTTAAACCCCTGGCATTGTAGTTGGTAGAGGCATTTGTGTGTGCAAAGGAGTACTATACCAGCCTGAAAAAGCAGGTCACTCAGACCAACTTTTCATACATCCTAAGGAGTACCACAGTATTATAGCAAAAGTAGGTAATTTAACCAATTTTAATGCTCCAATGATCATATGTACTTGGCATATAAGTTAGTTTCTGGGACACTTAGTTGTACAGTCATGAAAAAAAAGACGTTTTGCATCTTCAAGAATACTGCTCCACCATAGAAAAAGCTGGACACCATGAGTTACCTTTCACACTTATTTATTTATGTTCACTTTCTTTGGCTGAGTTTCTTGGCCTTTACTCTAATGATATTTAATATGTGCATGCATAAAAAGTAGGTCACTATGACAGATTTGTTGTCATTTAGTGATTTTGTTCACCTGTGATTTTTCTGAACCCTGGTGCTTGTACAGACATTCAGCTGGATACAAGCAGTTATCCAGAGAAGCACATCATCTTCATATCAAAGGAGAAAAGTAACTGTGACTTTTTTAAATCACTTGGTTTGTCATTATCACTCATTATTGATCAAAACTGAGCATTGATAAATTCGGCACTTTTATTCTGAATAAATATGAATAGTATGAATGAACACACACACACACACACACACACACACACACACACACACACACACACACACACACACACACACACACAGGTTATTTTCCTTTGTTGAGGGAATAATGGATATATGTCAGTGAGTGGATAAAACAAAAATCATTATTTTAAGAGTGGAGAAGCCACAAGTGAAAATACTTGTGTTTCTCACCCACGAGATGAAATGTATGTTATGCTTTTGGAAGAAGCAAACTTACATTTTATTTTAAGCTGCAGTGTATTGGCTAGATGAAGTGTTTTAAGAGTTTGAAAGTAGCTGATTTCTTAAAAAAATAATGTCAGATGTTTACCAATCATGTTCTGTGTTTTGTGTCACACAGAAAATATGATTTGTGTCAAAATTCTCTTTCCTAATTCAGTGCAAGAAAGCGCATACCTGAGAAAAAATTAAATTAAAATAATAAGTTTATAGTGGGATTTGAACATAGTTCTCTTGCATAACAGGTCAACTTGCTCCCACTCCATCAAGCAGTTGACAGCCTGGCATATGAAATTCTTTGTTCATAATATTATCAGTGTCTGTTGGGAAAAGTTCTTGAGTTCTTGATAATTCACTCCATTTATTCACAAACTAGATTTTTTATATATATATATATATATATATATATATATATATATATATATATACATACATTCTTTCTTTCTTTAAAAGCACCAAGTGCAGTTGAAAATCTGGTAGCTGTGGAAACAGCCCCCAACACTGTGCAGTTGAATTGGAATCCCCCTCAGTTTCTCAATGGTATCTTGACAGCCTACTTGATATCATACATTGGTGTAAAAAAGGTCAGTGATTTATTTGATTTGCTACTAATTACTGCCTAAATATGCTCCTATTTTCCCTGTGATTATGCTTTTAATTACTGTTTGATTATACTTCTAATTTCTATATGATTATGCTCCTTAGTACTGTTCAGTTATGTATGTTATTACTGTTTGATTATGCTCCTATTTCTCTGTCGTTATGCTCATAACTACTGTTTGAATATGCTCCTAATACTATTTGATTATGCCTCTAATTACTGTTTGATAATACTCCTAGTTTCTATATGATTATGTTCCTAATTACTGTTTGATTATGTTCCAAATGATATGATTATACTCATAATTACACATTGATTATGCTCCTAATTACTATTTGTTTATGTTCCAAATGATATGATTATAGTCATAATTACACTTAGATTATGCTCCTAATTACTGTTTGATTGTTCCAAATGATATGATTATACTCATAATTACACTTTGATTATGCTCCTAATTACTGTTTGATTATGTTCCAGATTATATGATTATAGTCATAATTACACTTTGATTATGCTCCTAATTACTGTTTGATTATGTTCCAAATTATATTATTATACTCATAATTACACATTGATTATGTTCCATATTACTGTTTATGTTACAAATGATATGATTATACTCATAATTACACATTGATTATGCTCCTGATTACTGTTTGATTATGTTCCAAATCATATGATTATACTCATAATTACACATTGATTATGCTCCTGATTACTGTTTGATTATGTTCCAAATGATATGATTATACTCATAATTACACATTGATTATGCTCCTAATTAGTTTGATTATGCTCCAAATTACTGTTTGAGGATGACACTGCTCTTCCCACCACTGTAAACAAAGAAGGGCTCACTCATTTGTTCATATCCTTCTGTTCATTCCATATACAGTCCAACCCATTTATCTCAATTACGTTGGAGGTGTCAATAAATCATTGACTTAACTGGGTACCAAAATACCAGGGTTCATAAAAACCGGTAACATAATTTTAAAGATGTCCTTGACCTTTATTCCTGTCTCTTACTCTTAGGTTTACTGGAACGTTGCCAACAAACAGGTCGTAAATGTAAGATTAATTATTGCTTTATTTGTGTGCACTTTAGTAACAAGTGTTTGATTTCTTAACTGTTTAGAGAGAATTTAGATTCCTGCTGTACATAGCAGACAATACAAAAAGAACAGTGTTGTCAATAAATTACTCATGTATGTGTACATGTATGTTCACTTTCTGAAATAAAGATACAATATATAATCTATTTTCTCTTTTTAATTTGACAGTCAATGTATATTTTACAGTGAACATATCATAGTGTTAATATTCCTCAGAAAATAAATAAACTTTACCTCCTGAAGAAATTTAAAAAATATGAGCTAATCTAAACCTGACCACCCCTATGCAGAAAGTCGATGTGCATTGTTCTGCTGTATTGTCCCTACTCACTTTTTAGGAATTTTAATATCACAGAATATGTAGGACTGTAATTATTTTAAGTATTTTATTTTGTTAGTGTTGACTTGTGGCTAATAGCAAAACGTAACTTAACAAAATTGTGTGTTAAAATCAGTCACTTTTGCTGATCATTTCTTGTAAAATTTCTTCAAGATGGACATTAAAAGTTGCAATTCATAGAAATAAGCAGGTCCAAATGTTATTTTGGACTGAAACTTATGCCTGACATAATGGGGTTATTGACTTTAACAGAGGTTGAGATAGGTGAGGAAAATATGCATAACAGAGATGGATTTTTTCAAGACCAGACCAAAACACTTGACATACACGGGTTTTCAAGACGACTCAGGTCAAGATAAGTGGGTTTGACTGTATTTCAGTTCAGTTTCATTGAACCATCCGTTTATATGTTACTTATACATCCATCACTAATGCTTTCATTTCCAGAGGATAAATTCCAAAATCATTTAAGATTCATTTATGAAACATGTTACATTGATTCGACTTGTATTCCATGTGTGATCTTTGTATTTAAATTTTTAGTTTCAGCATTTTAAATATTTTTATCCATTTATCTGTACATCCATTCTTACATTTTGTTTTGGGTCAAAACTCTCTAAACATTTCAGACATCAGTATGAAATTTGGTACACATATTAGCTTCTGATACGGACCCAGAAATAGGGTAGTAATGCGGAATGATGAATAATAAACAAAAGCAAACTGAAATATGAATGCATTTCATGAATGGAAGTGAAAATCTACCTGTAGTTTGTGCTACCACAAAATTTCCATCGATGAAATCTCTTTTGTGTGACAGTCATTGATAAATTCTTTATTCTTTACATTGACAATTTTTTCACAACTTTTCTAGCAGAGTGGTCTAATGTGCTGACCTTTACTGATCTCTGCCATCTCACGTCCATCCACATGGGTTTGAGTCTTGGTCTTGGCCAATGTGGGTATGTGAGAAAGCTTGATAGCAGCTTCCCATGGGTTGTTGGTTCTTACCACGGTTTCCCAGGGTCTTCCTCAACTGGGTATGCTGGCTGCCATGTATAGCCTCACTTGCACTGAAAAATGGCATTAATCATACAACAAGAAAAAGACATGAAATTGTTCTAACAACGGACATTGCTATGATATCATCACCAGCAGTTGTATCCATAAACATTGTTATTTGTTATTATAACAAAATGAAACAATATTAAATTTGTTTACAGAGACTTTACAACTATATTTTATGATTTATTGCAGTAATTATTTTATTTATTGTAAATTCAACTCTGTCTTTTGAAATCTTGTGCAATTTTTGTTTTATTAAAGTACACATATTAAGACAATACAAAAGCAATAGTTCTTTTTTCCATTTAATGCTGTTGGAAAACAGAAATACAGACTTGGGTAAATTCATTCATGGTTACGTAATAGATATTAAAAGAAACATTTGAATGGTAGCAAAAAATGTAAGATCAGAATGCAGTTTTAAGACCATAAACAAAAAAAAAATGGGATAATAGCTGAAATGCAGATGGGAATGAAATGCAAATAGAATACAAATTAAATGCAGAAAGAATGCAAATAGGATGCAAATTTTGGTTAAATTATGTTTTAATTGTATGTTCACAGTTTTTCAGTTTCATTATTTTTAGCATTTTTGACTCCGTTTTCATCCATCTTTCCATCCATCATTGATACTTTCATTTCCAGAGTAAATCTCTTGATGGCTATGTCTATATGGTATTCACTGTAAATATGAACTTCCTATATATGTGAACTTCAAATTATCCTTTTAATACAAATTTGTGCAAGATTGGGAAATAGATGACTTTCTTCTCCTTCTTCAAGCCTTGAACTTCTAATTACTGTCTATAATGACTTGCAAATCTACTTTATATACTGACTTATAAATTGAGTCCAACTGCAAACCACACAGACCTAGATCTGCCATTGCATAATGCACCAGCAGATCAGGGTCTGTGCAATTTGTTTGGAGTAATCAGTACAACAGACATCATAGACCATGATCTGCTGGTGCGTTATGTGATTTCGGTTGAACTTGACTTATAAGTGAGTACATACATTATAGTGAGAAACTACCATATGTTTTAAGGAATGATTTCAATTTCAGGGTGACTTATAAGTGAGTACATACATTATAGTGAGAAACTACCATATGTTTTAAGAGATGATTTCAATTTCAGGGTGGTGTAAATGACTCTGGAGCAAGGAATGTTACATTTCCAGAACAGCTGGCAGTTTTCAACAACCTGAAAGCAGGATACACTTACACCTTCACTGTGAGTAAATTTTCTGATCACTTTTTTGGGGGGGGTTTTTTTGACTACTAGAAGTCATTATATTTCAGCATCATTCAGTTCTAGCCAGTCTGTTGACTTCAGCATTATTGCAGTATACTGTTGTCAGTTTTGCCATTCTAGTAAAATCAACATGATATCATTTTTTGCCAGTCTGGTAGCTTCAGCATTATTTCAGTATACTGTTTTCAGTTTTAGCCACACTAGTGACTTCAGCATTATTACAGTATACAATTTTCAGTTTTTGCCAGTCTAGTGACTTAAGTATTATTGTAGTATACTGTTTTCAGTTTTAGCCAGCCTGGTGACTTCAGTATTATTGTAATATACAATTTTAAGTTTTAGCCACACTGGTGACTTCAGCATTATTACAGTATACAATTTTCAGTTTTAGCCAGTCTGGTGACTTCAGTATTATTGTAGTATACTGTTTTCAGTTTTAGCCAGCCTGGTGACTTCAGCATTATTACAGTATACAATTTTCAGTTTTAGACACACTAGTGACTTCAGTATTATTGCAGTATACAATTTTCAGTTGTTGCTGGCCTGGTGACTACAGCATTATTGCAGTATACTGTTTTTAATTTGCCAGTTGCCAGTTTGAGACCACCTTATAATAACATAGGTGTAATATTAGTATTAAATAATAAACTGGGATTCTTGAACATACCTGCCGTATAATAAGAAAAAACTTGTTATAATAATAATCAATATATTGAGGGAGTGACATATTGTTTGCTATAAATCATTATCTGAAGTCGATATAATTCATGTTATATCAGAAGTTGATTTGCATATCTAACAGTTAAATTAATAGTGAAAAAACAAAACAAAGAGAAATAAGAAGAAAGAAAATGACATTGTCATCATTTTGTTTATTTATATGCATCCCTGTATGGGTATTGGACGGAGCCTTCACGTCTGATGATGAACTGTTGGAACTGTCAGTCAGCAGTATTTAAACAAAATGTGAACTAATTTGTTTAACTTATAGGTGCAAGCCAAGACACTGCATATTGGAGATGAAAAATTCATCATTATCACCCTAAGGACCTACAGTAAGTGTTTTATAATATGTATATTTATACTAGTCCCCTTCAAGCCAATGCCAACATCCCAAAAGTTTATAATGCATTGTTTGAAAGTTTTTTAGTCACTTTTAACTAGTCTAAACATTTTTCCTACATTTGACCATTCTGACCATAAGGACATAATCCTGAATCCCATCATATGTTGTCCATCATTGCACATACATTGTAGTTATGTCAACATTTGCAGTTTTAAATGTTTCTCTGAAATTGTGACACCAGTTTTAACCAAATTCAACAAAGTGCATGCTCGCATTGCCATCAGTCCATACAAATCATACTTAATTGTAATAATCTATTTTTTTGCACAGGGTATTTTCTTTTGAAGGTTCGCCGATATCATTGCTTTAGAATTAGCAGTACATCAGTCCCTCCTTATAATGCTGTCTATGGGAGCCATGGGGTATACTGCCTTGTAGTGTAGTGAGACTGTGTTATAATGAAGTACATTGTATGACTTTAATATCACACGATAAAATGTAAGCTATGACAATATCTGCCTTGTAACTGGAAGCATGTTATAATGAACAGTGCTATATCAGTGGAATGCTTTATTTAATATTTGTGCTAATAATTATTAACATTTCAAAAAATAATTAAAAACGCATATGAGAAAATTTCTGACACGGTTTCTTTAGAAGAGTTGTTACAACTAGAAAGATTTGGTTCATTCTCTTTTTCTTTTTTTTTGTCAGGTCCTCCATACAAAGATGGCATGACAGCAACCAAAGCAATTCCAAAAGTATCTGATCCTACAGTAACCCCCATTGAGACCACAAGCTTTTTTGTCAACTTTACAAATGCTTTCTCTGACAAGTATGGGGAAATACTTGCATACACAGTTATAGTCACAGAAGATCTGACCTACAAATCTGATGTTTTGCTGGGATGGAAGGATGCTCAATCGGATCATAATGTGAAAACATTCCAGGTTGGTTTTCTGGATGCTAATATGTTTTTGTTTCACCTGTTTTATCAGATTTTGAGGTATAGGCATATAGAAATTTCCCTAATCGAGCCTCTCTTTAGCATGGTCTCCGCAGAAGACTCATCAGTTATTTTTGTCCCAATGAAGCAACTCTGATACTAGTCAAGCCTCAGTATATGCTGGCCACCTGTATAAAATTGCCAGAATAATTGGCCCTGACAGTGTCCATTTTAGGGATGTTTTCCTGTATCTTTTTCTTGGCCACAATGGCAACATCAGCATTGTTGAGGAGGATCATTGGTGATATGTTGCATTATTTAACTTCCTCACTAACTGATATTTTGACATAGTGGTCCTAGAAAACCAAATCATTTAAACATGTATCAGTTGGTAAACGTTTTTTTTGTGCCTCTCTTAGTTAAATATCTATCACCAAAAGTTGGAGAAAAAAATACCTTATAGCTAATTGCCTATACAATAATAGCTGAATGCGTATTGAAGAATTCAAAAGATTTTCACAGATTGAAGATCATAGATTCCTTTTGTCAAATATGCAAAGAAAATGGTAGTAGTTGGTAGGTGAATTTTTTTCATTATTATAAATTTACTGAAGTCACATTGGTTTTTCCGCAACAGAAAGCCTGTGCAGCTACTTTACAGAAGGTTTTAAGTGGCTCATGATTTCCAAAAATCCTGTGTACTTTTCATTCACTTTATTATTTTCTTTCATAGGACTCATGCAATTACATGGAATTTTTCTTTTTTCTTATTAATAAGAGACAGAACTTTCAGCCATGCCATTTTACATCCATTCTCTTTCAGTTCATACATTACACCTAGGTAAGAGATGAATCATTGTGATGACATTATAATGCAACAATCACATCATTTCAGGCTGTGCACTGATCTTTGATTTTAATAAAGTTACCTACTTTAAGACATTGTATTTAGATTTGAAATAAAGTTTGTAAATGTCATATAGAGTTTGCAAGTGAGCCATGTTCCACAACTATTTGTAGTTCAGGGAAAAGTTGTAGTAAATAGGGAATCTTGTATTGATGAGAATTGGCATTGGTGTTGGCACTTCAGTCTCCTTATTTTTAAATTAGGGGAAAGTGTAGCAAGATCAGGTTGTTTGGTTTAGAGAGATTTCTGTCCATCATGGTTCCTGCATAGTGTCCATTCTCTTTACCAAGTATAGTTTGTATTTCTAATAATAGTAACAAAGTTTTTGGTCTTAATGAAATGAATAACAAAATAAATATAGGTCCACTGGCCTTTCAGGTAGGTTTTATGCCAAGGGATACAAATAGCTTTATGTCAGTTATTTGACCTGACAGTAGTTATCTACTTTAGATTTGGTTCCATTGATGGTAATACTTGAAAAGATATTTGGAACATGCTTTTCAAATGAAATCACCTCAATAATTCCTTATATAATGTATCAAATGTTAATATAAGTTCTCTTTTGACATAATGAAAAGAAAAGTTTTGAACATATTTTCAAGATTATTTATAGCAATATGTTTATAATAATAAAAACGATCCTAAACGGTCTCTGAAGTTCTTCTTCCATTTGATCTGACATAAATCAGTATCACTTCAACCTTCCAAAGCATCAGTATTTCCAGTACTTTGCTTTTTAAAATGGATCCCTTATGCTGTCCTACAATACTTAATGTTTTAATTTATAAGTTAACCTAAAGGAGAACACTGATAATAAGGAAATCAAGAATGTGATAGAAAATTGTATTTATTTATTATAATTTTTGCATCAAAATAGGGCACAGGATTAGGTCCTTTGTCTAAGGATTGATATATCATGAGATAGCTTTTATTACATTCTGTTAATATTTATTTTTATTTTCTTCCAGTTGATAGCTTCACATTTGTGTTGCCTGAATATTGATCTAACTTGTATGCCAGAATAATTTGCCCATTTTGGTAATTGGACTCTTAGTTCCACCATGACCAAAATATTGTTTTATAGTAGGCATTATGCTATGCCTCAGATGTCATTGTCATCATTGGAAAAGCATCAGCGAATATGTGTTTTATGTTTAAGTCAGTATCTGATATACTATTGCCTCTTAGGTCATGATAGCTGGTTTATGCTATTTGCCTGAAGAGGAAAACACCACCATACTAAAAGGTAGGTCATTGTGACCTACTTTTCAAGCTTTGTGACCATGTAAACATTTTTACACACCCCATTGGGTAGAGTGTATTATGTTATGTTCTGTTCATCCATTCTTCAGTCTGTTACCAATTTTGTTTCTGCACATTAACTCAAGCTCTCCATGAGCTATACTTACCAGACTGTGCAAATGGCTTGCACTTGGTCAGAGGTAGATCCATTTGAGTTCAAAAAATCAAAGGTTGAAGCAAGCTAACTGAGAGAAAAATAGTTTCAACAAAATAACTCATGTTCTTCACCATCGCAATTTATGAAACTTTGTTTTCACTTGGGGGAAGGTGGAACCCTATCAGTGTTGGAGTCAAATTCTAGGTCACTGACTTAAAGAAGACAAATGTTTTCTACACAATAACTCACCATCTAGTTATCAGACTTTGCAAAATAGCTTAGGTCAGGGTCATTATGTCTCGAGAAAATGCTTTTGTAGAGAACATATATTCTAGATTTAGTACCTTAACTCATACTTTAGCATCTCTTCATAATAAAGAAACTTAAAGATTCTGGGTTTTTAAGGTCAGATGTCACAATAATAATAATAGATATGATCCCAGAGCACGCGATCACGTGATTCGCACAAAGTTTGTATGAATTCCTGCACTTGGAAAGGAGTGATGCATGAGAACTCCTGCAAATTAATTTCAAGTCTTGCATATGAAAATGTACTCTGTGCAGTATACAACTATATTCAGCCATTGACCCTTAAAGTGCTTATAGAAATAGTAGAAATGTTGTAGCTCTTGTCTTGTCATGTATTTTTTGGGAACTGTTTACACATTGGTTTCTTCAGCTTATCGTGAATGGTTGTGAAACTAAATTTCATTGGCACATTGGGACCCATAACAAAGGAAATTTTAGGAATGAGAGTTCATAATACAGGCTATCTGGAAGACCCAAAATGGCCAATTCCTAGCATTGTTCATATTTAGATGATGATTTAGTTCAGCAAATACTGGCTGATCATAGTAATGAAGGCAATTTATTTTTAAAGTTAGGAAGTATATCAGACTATAGGAGCTGGGAAAGTGTTAATGGAGATACCAGTGGGTGATTTTGAACCAAAAAATGGCTTTATAAAAAAAAGTAATGTAATCTAAATGACAGTCATCTCCTCACTTCACCAGTATTTCAGATTTAAAGGTAGAAAAGGCAGACAAACAAGCCAAATTAAAGTGCAGACAATTGAAAAGTAGAGTGCTTTTTCATTTCTTATTTCATCCCTGTGGGATCCTGTGCTACAAAACTATATAGCCATAGCTTAAAGGTTAAGATGTATCTAAAAGGTAAGAATCTAAAAATGAAATTAAAAAGTAAAGGTATTTATTTGATCAAAATACCTATGTTTGAACATGTAGACTATGTCATTAATGGACTTGAAATCACAATTCAGCATTAAGGAATGGTACTTTTGGCAGTGTAGTTAGTAGAGTGCTGATTCAAGAAAGTTAACTTTGGAAGAGCTTATGTTAATGTAAAATCTTACTTTTGGAGCAGAATTATCCAAAGAAAATTCACGTGAGCTGTGAAACGGGTTCTTAATAGAGGATGATATTTATATCCAGATAAGAAACAGATTAAGCTTAGAAACATTGATCAGATTAATGCTTCAGCAACTAGCGGCAACATCTTTTTAAGATTTTTATTTCAACAGGGGTCTTGCAGAGTGGATCAGGAAGAAAGATGGATATTGAAGTGTTATGTAAATATTGAACTATGGCTGTTTCCTCCTCCCCCTTAATTTTTGTTCTGCTCCCTTATTTTTGTGATAAGTCTAACAAGAAGAGAATGGTTGTTTCAATTAATATTGAGTTGAAGATCATAAGCCATGACCAATGTTGAAAGATCGTTGAAACCCATTAGTTAGTATGTGCTGTTCATAGTACTTTTGTTATGCTTTAGGACACTGTCCCATTTACAATTATGAAACCTGGTATTTGCATCCATCCTAAGGCATATTAAACTGCAGATCATAAGTAGGTCATATGCAACCTCCTACATATCATTAGAGGCATCTAGTAGGGACAAACCTTTCTGACCTGGTTTGCCATGGTCTTGTTAACACAAAGAAGATCTTGGACTCTTAAATAAGTCTGTTCAATAATTTCTTTGTATTTAATTGATTATGTCCTTTTTGGTCTTTGTTTTTGTTTTGTATGTCTTTTGCTGGTGTGTGGGGTGTGTGTGAAGTCTAAACGTACTGGATATTATTTGGCAAGGATGTGCTATTAAACCATATATATAAGATTTAGGTTTCTCGGCCATTCTTGCTTGAAAAATGATGGATTTGCATCCATCTTAAGGACTACATAAGCAGATCACTGTGACCTATTTTTCATGCTTCAGTGGCTTTATATATGCAGGCAAGTTCTGCTGTCTTATGTAAGCATCATTTCTTGTTTCTGCTCTTAAATACTTGAACTTTCAAAAATCTTTTCTGTTCCAGGTGATTTCAAACTGCTCAGACTTTTTCATTGAGCGTTCGACATGTAATGGTAACTTCCGAGTCAAGATAAGATCCCCTGGCAATGTTGTGAATTACAAGATTTTTGCGATTGGTTCTGAAACAGATTGTGAGGGCAAAGTCTTTTGTAATGGACCACTGAAACCAGACACAGTCTACTATGTCAAGCTTAGAGCATATACTGCCTCAATGTTTAGTGATACTCTGTATTCGGATCCGATTAGAACAGCCAAAATAGGTAAGTATAATGGATAATTTGTCTCACATTAATTAGCCAGTTGAGAGAGGTGTATCATTTGTGTGGTTGTTATGATGACGATGATATAAACTGAAAATTTGTTGCAAGTGATATATGCAGGAAGGTAAATTAAAGTGTGTAATGTAGTTTAATATATTTTATATTATAATTATACACTTATGTTACTGAAATAAAAATCTTACTATATGGAATTTGGATTTTGTAGTTCAGGAAAAGTATTGTTTTAAATTTTTTTACAGTACGTTATTACAACCTATGAGAGCAATATTCATTGCTTTCTGCAGACCATGCCAAGATAGTGCGCCTGCTACTTTACTACAATCAGCAGTTTTCGTATCAAAGATCCTGATATGCTTTGAGCCTTCAGCACTGTTCTTCTACAGCTCTGCTGAGTTATATGGATTCATTTGTTGGCTTTGTTAATAGATGCACTATTTAAAATACATTTACTGCCATACATGCTGGATTTCTAAGTATAGGTTTTGTGCTTGATTTTTAGTATTTTGTAAAATTTACGGTATTGGATGGTCACTTGGTACCATATACTCTTCTACCATGGCAACCCAAATCAAGATATTTCATTTACTTTAACTGCAAACGCAAAATTCTGTAAGGAATCACCCAATGAAAGAGTCAGAAGATCTACTGTTTTACTTCATGATGCAAGGAAAGAAACTGTTTCAAAAAGAAAATACCAGTAAGTAAGGGTACAAAAATTCAGGCCCCCTGCAGATGTCAAAAAACTCTTTAGAATTCTGTGTAAGAATATTTAAATGAGGATAAAATCAGAGAAATGCATGATATAGATTTGCTTTTGCAGGCACAATCAAAGATCACGATTCAATTACATTACAGTTATTATTTTAAGCTTGACATATACAGATCTTTTCAAAATGAGTATTTGGAATAAGAAGAAAAATTCAGTATGCAGATAAGACAACACATTATCTCTCTACATTATGTAAAATTTAACACAGGAAGTTTTTCTTAAATATATGACAGACTGCAACAAGGAAAAAGTTATCTTTATTGATAATTTGTATCTTTAATTACTGTGTATATTTGCTTATAAATTGAGTCAAACTGCAAGCAACATAGAACTTTATTTGCCATCTCAATCAGGGTCTTTGTTGTTTGTTCTACTGAGTACTCCTAACGAAATGCATAGACCCAGATCTGATGATGCATTATGTGACAGCAGATCTGGGTTTGTGCAGTTTGCAGTTGGACTTGACTTACATGTAAGTATACATGGTATTTGGCCAAGCCTGCCTTGCTGGAAGAATGATATAGCAATCACTGCAGTCTTCTTGACAATCCATCAGTATGTCATTCAGTACATCCTTAGGTCCTTCCACCATAGGTTAATGTTAAAGTTTTTTTTAAACAAGCTCAGTGTTCAAGTTCTTTTACTTTATACCTAAGTTAAAGGTGACCTCTGCAAAAGGTGAGTCTCCTGTTTTCATATTTTTATTATGTACACAGTTTCATTTAACTTGCTATGTACATGATTAATACAAATATGTTAGAATTTTCTGAGGAAATCAGTGATATTGACTGCATAAAGCGATAGTGGAACACCAGTAAATTTTAATATTAATTGGTCCTGAAACCTAGTTATATTTTTGCTTTATATATACAGTGAAACCTGTTAATGGTGGACACACATCAGAAAAGGGAAAACTGATCTTTGTACACAGATGACCTATATACACAGGTCCACCTTTTAGAATTGGTTATAGAACAAACACTATGTGCTGAATATTATTATTATTATTATTATTATTTAGATTGTTTTATGTGCAATATTCAACAAAATCATTAAATATAAATATATGTTGTTCTCTCCCAAATTTATGTTCCACAAAAGATTACTAAATCCTGCTCACTTTAATCCAGTCTATAAATTAAATCATCATGGACATCACCAATCCTTGTTCATTTTGTGCAGCGTGACAAAAACTAATTTCACAACTGATTGACATCTTACATATGACTTTAAGACAGAAAACTGACTCTTTGGTCTTCAAACTTGTATAAATTAATCTTCAAAATCAGTACCTCTGTTAGCCTGTTGCACAACTTGCTGAGATCAAAAGACAGTCCACTTCTATGAGACCTGTGACGAATAGGAGTCAAAAGAGGTTGTATATGGCTATTCTATTTGACTAAGGAACCAAACCTTCACCTGCATTTCAGACAAGTTTTAAATATTGAATGATGCCTGACCTTAATGAAAAGGGATATGACTCGTATCTCTTCTTAAAGATGAACTATTTCCATCAGAGATAGCTTTTACTCCCAGGCAGGTAGATTAAGATATTGAACTATATTTGTCGCACTAGCACATAAAGCAACTTCCATTTCTGCTGCAATAGTGGAAGTACTTTACCCACCACCCAGGAAATGAATTGCCTTGACCATCCATAATAATGATAAAAACGTCTCTGCTTTTTAATTTAACATGTTGACACATTTTGAGTTGCATTGACAATGTGACTGGAGTATGGCAAGTACAAGAAAAGAACTTTTTGCACATTGATTCATATTATATTCTATTATCTAAACGGGGCCTGTCACATGAAACACAAGTATAATTCACATAGACTGTTTAGTCATTTTAAATATGCTTCATTGTTTGATTAAGGCAGGTAGAAACCATTGTTTGATTAGGAAACACCTGGCTGATTACTGCAAAAGCAAGGGATTATTATAACATATTTACATGGGAAATTTGCTTGGGGTGGTGGGGTGATTAGAATAGCTTTTGTGACCAGGTCGATCATTATGTCAAGGTGACTGTTAGGATAGGTTTGCCTGTACCTGTTTCTTTAGAGTTTTATAATTTACCATTCAGATTATTTATTATCATCACTTCAAGTTATGAATATGACACTGCACCATATACTTGGCAAGAACATAGAGCAACATATCTGAGAAATGCATAAGTTACGTCAAAAATATTATATTAACTTCAGGTGCATTAATCATGAAATTATTAAACTCCATGTGGGTGATAATTCCACTATTCACTTAAAAGTTTAGGAGAAAGATGGTGGGCAAATAATTTCTTAATTTGAATTTTTGTTCTCTTTCCTCAGTTGTGAAAATTGGGCTCCTTATTTTGAAGTTTACTTGCCCAACGATAATTTTTAGTGTAGTGGTATCCTGTTTGGCACAGGAATTGTCACCTGCAGAACTCAATAAATAGTACAGCATGCCACTCTCAGCAGACAGCTTTAGCTTATCAAAATGTTTCATTTTATAAAATTCATGTTGAATCAAAACTTGTATGAATTCCTCTATGACTGGCACTGACTGCAAACAAAAATGGTAAATGGTGCCATGATTTCTCACCCTTTCTTTCTGTAGCAGTAGATTCCACAGATGGGGCCACAATTGGGGCAATAGTAGGAGGTGTTATTGCAGCCATGGTTGTAGTGATGATTGTGATCATAGCAGTGCTTTTTGTTAGGAGGAGATTTAGACAGAAGAGCAACATGTATCGACAGAAACCTGGACTACACAACATGACTCCCAGATCATCCCTCCGCAACCAAGCAAAAGGGTATGCATCCAGATATTATTTGTCTCACAGGTGCATAAAGAAAGAACCCCGGCCGAGTTATACCAAAGACTTATAAAAATAGTACTAACAGCTGCCTCACTGGGTGCTCAGCATTAAGAGGTTAGTGTTAGGACTGGTTGGCCTGGTGGCAGGATAATGTGACTGGGTGGGACACGATGCATAATGTCTGCAGCATGATGCCCCAGTGCTAGACATCACCATAAACTGTCACACTGCAGACATCATAGCAATATGACTGAACAGTTATTAAAGCTATGTTAAAACTCAAAACACAAGTACACATTTTCCATGCCAACAATGATGTTCTTGGTCATTGGAACACATGACAATGTCAGCTAGGCAGAAAATAAATTCAAAACATAGTTATGTTCAACATTCATACAACAGTTATGGAAAATAGTTTGGATGCATTTGTAAGGCTATAAGATGATCGAGGAAGGATAATACAGCAGTTGACTCAAAGTGCAAATTAGTGTTTTTTGCCTCCCTTGGCAGTGGCAAGATATCACTTTTTTACCTTTATGTTAATAGTACGATTATGTGTTACATTTTATGAAAGTCATGTATTTTCTACATTATTTTCTCTCTTGAACTGGCAAGTTGTTATAATATTATTGTGTACTTAAAACATGAAACCTGATATACTTGGGTTTCCTGTTTTCACCTCCAACATTCTCAACATTTAAAGTTTTGACAGTTTTTAGATTTGTATTAAACTGAAACTCTGGTATAATAACTCTATATACCGAAAGCTGATACCTTGATATGTGGTATGTACTCGCTTATAAGTCAAGTCCAGCTGCACTCTGCACAAACCCAGATCTGCAATTGCATAATGTGCCACAGATCTGAGTCCATGCAGCTTGCTAGGAGTAATCAGTAGAACAAGCAACATAGACCATGATCTGACAGCATCTTATGTGATGGCAGATCAGAGTTGAAGTTGTTTGCAGTTGGACTTGGTTTATAGGCAAGTATATGGTACTTGGGTGTCCTGTTTCACCCACATGTTAAGCAGAAAGTTATATCTTAATGCTGTTCACAGTTGAGACACTGATTTTAATGGAACCCTCTTTCACTTACAGTATAAAAGGGTGTTAGCCATGTGAGTGTGGAACTGTCAATGAACTGTAAGCCATGTGAGTGTGGAACTGTCAATAACTAAGCCATGTGAGTCTGGAACTGTCAATAACTATAAGCCAAATGAGTGTGGAACTATCAATAACTGTAAGCCTTGTGAATGTGGAACTGTCAATAACTGTAAGCCATATGAGTGTGGAATTATCAATAACTTTTAGCCATGTGATTGTGGAACTGTAAATAAACTAGATTTGAATCGAATCAAATAGGAAAACCTGTGTTGTTGGGTCCTTTTCTCATTTCTTTTAGATCTTTCATATTCCATGAGACTGTTTGTCTGGTCTATAACTTCTTACCTTATATACTTCTTTATAAGTTGAACCCAACTGCAAACTGGACAGACCCAGATCTGCCTTTGCATAATGCACTGGCAGGTCTGGGTCTCTGCAGTTTGTTCGGAGTAATAACAAGAACAAACAGCACACTCCCTGATCTGCAGACACATTATGCTACAGTAGATCAGAATCTTTGTTGTTTGCAGTTTGACTCAGCTTATTAAGCATGTACATGTGGTATATTGTTTTTTTAACCAAAGTTCATCATGACATCTGACCTTAATGTAGATTCTAGCTAGCCTGGAAAAACAATAAAGTATAGTAAACTTCAAAATACAGAGACAGCTGATATAGTAAGAAACTATCTATATATAAAATTATTTCATTCCTGGCAAGTGAAACAAAGTTTTTTATATTTGGTATAAATTGTTATGTATTGAAGTAGCTAAATTTTCATATCCCCTTGAGGGCCGTTTCATTTAAACATACATGGTACCCAGGGAAGGCAGTTTTAAAAAAATATATGCCAGGGTATTTAGATTTTATAGAGTGCATATGATAAGAAAATCTAAATTGCATCTATGGGTGAGTACCCCACTTTAAAAGTGCCTTCCTTGGGTCCCATGTATGTTTTAATGGAACAGCCCTGACATTGTTACATATATAAAGTTTACTGTAATCTTTTTATCATCAGATATAATTAGGTAAAGTTATATATATATATATATATATATATATATATATATATATATATATACATATATATATA
>JAECUM010022705.1:0-39703 GCA_016617855.1 Megalonaias nervosa | reverse complement strand
TTTTTGGTTCTGTTTTTTTTTTTTTTTTTTTTTTTTTGCGGTATTAGAGGACAAAGATAATTAAGACAACCATACATTCGATGTGAAAAATGTTCATTGTTTTCATTCATTCATCAATTTCATATAAAAGATAGTGTGATATTTATTGTTGACTGACTGCTTAACATTTACTGTATATCCCAAATTTAAGAGATGTCCTGTGTTTCGCAGCACACACTCCAAACAATGTTACAAAGTTTTCACAAATCTAAGGGCGGGGAAAAAAAAAGCAGCACCAAAACGCGCCTTGTTCTATCGACAGTCTAAACTGAGAGAAAATAGGTCGAACATTTTTACATTTTTTTTTGAAACGCATGTTTTGGTTTTAGAATTCAGAGTTAACCATAGGCAGGGTTATACAGTGCAATGTCACTCGCGTCATTCTTGATAAAGCAGCGTGTTTGTTGCCTTTCTGAAAAAAAGGTAGATCTAACGTTAGAAATTTTTTTCCGCGACTTATTGCAGTGTCAAATTAGGATAAAACTAAGATACCTGAATTGTACAAGCTCAAGTCAACTCCAGATTTTATTTCATCCAACGATTTACTGATGGAAGAAAAAAAATCGTTCTACAATGTTTAGGGTGTAAGTTTTTGAAAAAAATTACATGACAAACGGAACAATTCACATAATTATGGTGACTACTGATCACAATTTTGGAGAGGTATCTTGAAACGGGAACATATGCCATTAGTTTTCAATCAAAATTATTACTGACGGAGAGAGAGAGAGAGAGAGAGAGAGAGAGAGAGACTGTTATTCCTACTTTTAAAAATATCACGAATCTTACGTTTGTATGGTATATTTTCCTTACGAAGTTTCAAAAACACACTGAAATAATTACTCCTATTGGTAAAAACCCACTATTATAAAATATTACATGAGTGAATTGGAAACATAGCGTACTAAAATCATTATCAAAAGCGTCGATGTAAAATTCTCACAGAATAGTACATCCAAACATGCCGTGATGTATTTCGCAGTAAGACTGACATCATTTCCACGAGTCGCCCATGGTACGATTGTGCATTA
Organism: Megalonaias nervosa; assembly: GCA_016617855.1. NCBI lineage: Eukaryota > Metazoa > Mollusca > Bivalvia > Unionida > Unionidae > Megalonaias > Megalonaias nervosa. The sequence continues at coordinate 38,633 of JAECUM010022705.1, read as the reverse complement.
GTTTTATTGTTTGTAAAGTGACTACTGGTCAGGTACAGAAAAACACGGCTAATTTTCTCGCTGTGCGAATAACAACTGAAACCGATTTGAAGCTAAGGCGGTGGAAAATATCGGTTAGCCAATGAAGGCACTTACAATGAGTGACGCATTTGTTTGGTTCTAAATTCAAGGGAAGTAGTATAGGGTCAGGTACGAGGCGCCGTAGCGGACAAAAGCTGGTCCAATCAGAACGTTGCCATTGAAATTTTAAAGTCATATGTCCAGAATTGCAATTTCACGTGTTGTATCAAACATGCTTGTCCTTAAAGTTCCATTTTCTAGGTCAAGATTTTAGATTGTATCTCTTGAATTAAACAGCAGTGGTTGAAAGTTATAATTTCTATGTCAAGATTTTAGATTGTGTCTTTTGAATTACACGGCGCTGGTTGAAATTTCAATGTCTTATGTCAAGACGTCCTAATTTACGTATTGGTTCAAAGAGTTTATGTTGAAAGTTCCATTTCATATGCTGAGTATTTAGATTTCATCTGTTGAATTACACAGCGCTAGTTGAATATTCGATGTCCAATGTCGAGTTTTTAGATTGTATCTTCTGAATTACACGGCGGTTGTTAAAATGTTAGTCATATGTCGAGAGTTTCAATTTAACATGTTGAAACACAATGGCTGTGCTGAAAGTTCCATTTCGTATGTTGAGTTTTTAGATTGTATCTGTTGAATTACACAGCGGTGGTTGGACATTTTATTGTGCTTGCCAGAATTGTTATTTTTATATGGTGAAATGATGTGTTCACGTTAAAAGTAACATTACAGAATGTAAATTTTAACAATTCAAAATAAATCGAGTATTAAGATACATCATTCATGTATTCAATTATGAGGCGCCATTTCATTTCATGCATTTACAGTTTGAAAGTTAACATTCACAGGTCGAGAATTACTATGAATTTCTTCGCTAGAGGTCGCTCTTTTGAACGGACCGCGTTATTTTTAAACAAGGAGGCTGCTTCTCGTTGTTGTGAAATTCAACAGATGAAATCTAAATACTCGCCATATGAAATGGAACTTTCATCACAAACAGTTGCATACAACGTGTGAGTTAGGGATTCTCGATATGATATTGAAATTTCAACCACCGCTGTGAAATTCAAAATATACAATGGGACGGGTCTGTGGGATATCCACAAATAAAGAAGTACAGATTTCTGGTCACGTTGCAAGTGTGTGAGTGTTTTGGGAAATGGTAAAAATTTGATAAATATTTTTCTCGTGACACTTATCAAGTGAAGAGTCGGTGCAAGAGTCAAAAGCTAAAGTCACATAACTTTTGTACGGCTTGTAAATATTTCCACTTTAGAAAATGTGAAGTATCACAAGTTATTATCACAAAGGTTAGAGGCAGCGACGTGACGTATTGCCTCACACACGAAAAGAAGTGTTCGCTCAAATCGAAGACATGAGCGAACCTGAACCGACACCTTCCACGTCTTCGACCAGACCGAGAGACCTTACGTCAAACCAAAAGTCACCACTATCACCCGAAAATTATTACCACATTCGAGAGACGGAAAAGCGCTCCTCTAGAAAATTTAGAACGACGGCTTACACTTACACGGTGAAGTTTAAAGATTTCAAGTCAGACGTACCGCTGGAGAAAAGCAGAAGAGTTCATCACCGATGTATGGGATTCTTTGTTAACCACGCTGAAACGACAATGTGAAGCCAAAGAAGTTGATGTCTTGAGACTCCATTTATCACGACGGTTTGAAGTCGCCTGTTTGGATCGAGTTTAGCAGCTCTGCAGATTTGACACCTTCTAAAGTCATTGACAAGATTCAACACGTGCAGCAATCCAACGACAAGTTTCACATCACCGATGGAAAAGCGACACTGTACATGGCCTACGTTTCCCTTCCCAAAGGGACCGAACGCAAAAAGGTGTTATTGGTGGATGACCTTCGTAGCACCAAAAAGAGCCTCGTCCAAATTAACAACACTCAAGATAAGATGTGTTTAGTCCGTGCCATCGTCGTAGGACGAACGTATGCCGACAAGAACGACACGGCAGAATGGACAAGAGTCTGGAAAACTATTCAACGATCGGACCGAGCCAAACAAGAAAGAGAAGCAGAACTCCTGTTACAACAAGCTGGCCTATCCAAAGACACACCCTGTGATGCAACAGAGAGGGTGAACAGACCACTGTTTAGAGCAGTCCGTTTTTGAAAATAAAGCTTCCTACGAAAATGAAAACACAAACGTCAATAATTCTAAACCGAGACTTCTAACCGGGTTGCGCTTAACCGATACTTCTAACCGGGTTGCGCTAAACCGAGACTTCTAACCGGATTAGCGCACTTTTGTTATTTTTTCTATTGATGTTTGTATTTTCGAATTTTTATACGTTCTCGTTTACCGACCCTGGACACTCAGTGTTGGTCGTCCCCTCTCTGCTGCTTTAGGTAGCGACGCGGTTAGGTGGATTTGTCTATCAACCAAACATTTTATCGAGACCTATGCGATATGGCGATCGAGGATCATGTAAATTTATCGTCATAAATCCATGAGGAATCGCTTGCGCTTTTGAGAAGTTTTTAAACTTAATCATATCTATTGCTCCTGAATACCAAGTCTGGTGGATGTTTCTTAGTGTGTGGGTATCAACACATTAAAGACAACCAGAAGATTGCAGTTGTCTCTGATCACTTTAGGTATTTGTGTATATCGCTGAGTAACATATATAATATCGGTGTTTTTATGTCTGCCTCGGGAAAATATCCGAGCTGGATTTTATTGTTTGTCTAGCATCACATCATCGTATACTACGAGATTATTAATACATTAATCGAGATCATCCACAGATGGAGCATCATCAGTATTGGTGATAAAGTTAATAATATCATTGCCGTCCTCGTTTAACAATTTTGTATTTTCATTAAAATCTTTATGCACGTCGTGGCATCGCTGATCATAAACAGATGGTGCCACTAAATACAACTTATCCCACTTGAACTATCTCATTATCAGGTTAATCAACAATTGCGTCTTACCAGACCCGGATGGACCTATGATAATTGCTCTGATGGATTTTGGTAGCGCTGGATGATGCTTGATTGGCTCTTGCTTTCGTGTAGCTGAAAAATCAATCATATCCATGTTGTAGAAATATATAATAATTATATGGATTTATATTGTGTTCGATGAAGAGCACCCACCCCCACCATTGGATTAAAAACAATAACGACGAGGAATAAAAGCCTGCACTTACAGGCAAGTGTGTGAAATGTGGTACCGAACAACACAGATTTATCTCGTGAAACAGGTGGAGATATTGCTGCTTCACTGGGAAAATTACCAGGAGCTCCATGGGCTAAGTGTCCTGGCGAGAAGCATCTCCCTGGATATAATTATTGTGGTCCTGGAACCCGACTTGATATCCGACTTGATAAGAAAGATCAGCCAAGACCTGGAGTGTATCCAATAAATGCGATTGATCAAGCGTGCCACGTGCATGATGTCGCATATAAAAATCCAGATTTACAACAACTACTTATTGCAGATTTGAAGTTGATTCACACTCTAAAGTCTGTAAAAAATAAATCTCTCAGAGAATTGCTTGCTAATTTTTGATAAGATCTGCGATAAATGGTAAACTAGTGCTAGGGGCCGGCAATTAGTCGGCCGATTATTATTATAATAATGGACTCTGTTTATTATAGCTCAGAGGATATTGGAGGGATAGAGCAGCTCTTAGTAAACTTGCTGATGCAGCAGGTGTCGAACGTTTTGTTGCTGTAGATTGATTAGCACGACAAGCAATATGGCAAATTTATCTACCACCACCTAAAAAAATTCAGTATGCACATTTTGATGTCAGTACTCCCAATGAAGTTCATCAGGCAGATATTTTGTTTTTACCACATGATACTTTTAAAACTGGTAGACGTCAATCGCGCACATACAAATACGCGTTGACTATCGTTGACGTTGCAATTAGATATAAAGAAGCAGAAACACTATCAACAAAGACAGCAACTGATGTCGCATCTGCATTTGAACGAATTTATCAACGAGGGCCCTTGCGATGGCCACAGTTGCTACCGGTTGATCCTGGCAAAGAATTTCTTGATGCAGTAACACCTCTGATGAAACAACATAACGTAAAAATCAGACTAGGGCACACCGCAATTCATTGCGATCAGGTAATCATTGAGCGATTTAATCGAACACTTGCTGAGCGATTGTTTGGATATCAGTATGCGAAGCAAATATCCACCGACCTTAAGACCCTGAACAAAGCTCAGAAAGATATGAGATCTCGTGAATGGGTTGCAAGACTACCAAGTGTGACAGCTGCGTTAAATAATGAAATTACTCGTGGAATTTCTTTGACGCCCATTAATGCAATCTCGAAAAAGCACATACCATTTAAGCGACGTGACTCTTTCTCAAAACAACCAGTACTAGGTAATGTGACCGTCAGATATTTATATGAGCCGGGGGAGCTTGAGGGAGGGGGTAAAAAAAAGAGCAACTGACACACTCTGGAGTGTAACCACACATAAAATTTCCAGCGTGGTAAGATCCACGCGTAAACCTGCAATGTACAAACTAGATTCAACTGCCCCTCAACGTGCCCCTTACAAATAATTCCTGAAGATACACAATTATCACCGCCTTCACTTCTGTGAAAGCAGGACGCCGGCTACTCAACGTCGATTACATTCAAGACATGTCAGCATCACATTTTCACGTGTGTGGCCGAGACTACTATTAATTCTATCCACCGTAAACTGTCGTGGGTCATTAGGAGAATACTGCCACAACATTATTGTATTACAGTAAATACAGTGATTGTTTTGTTGCTGTTTCAGCGTCATGATAAATTCAATATCAAGATCAAAGTCACGCTTATTTTTTTGTCAGATCGCTGATAAGCAGCTAATTTTTTCCTTACCATATCTTTGTTTATTTCTTGAGTTTGATTATTATTCATTGCGGAGTCTATGATAACCCTCCGTAGCTGAGACATTCTTCTGACTCTCGACACTACTAGATAAACTAAATTTGACCATTCAATACGATCATCAACAATCCAGATATTTGTATCGGAAATAGTTAATCCTTGTGACGAATGAATCGTTATTGCATATCCTAGAGTACATGGAGATTTATCCATTGCTAACGCGCTCTCAACAATATTAACAGGAACAACAACAATATCATTTAATACAAGTTTTTGTTTCTCATTAATTCCAGGAATCTCAACATCAATATTTTGTTCACGTGTATCTGCTGGGCGATAACATAATGTTGCAGGTAGATCTGAAAAACTTTTCTTCATATAACAGAAATAATTGCTGCTGATGTGTATCACGAATTATCTTTCTACTTGCAACCATCAAATCATTTGGTCTCTACATATTCCAAAAATCATTCATAGGAGTTTCTGGAATTACTTCACGCATTATTTCACATTGAATTTTATCTGGCTGCAGTCTGATTAACGTTTTAAATTCCTTCAGCGGTTCATCAATAGCTCTATGATCATCAAGTATTTCCTCATAATAATCTACGAACTTATTCAGCCATTCATGCGGAGATGATCCAACAAAAGGTGGTGGTTGACCGTGATAACAGTAGTATTTCGAGTCAATAACCAATCAAGAAACATTTATAATACCTCCACAGATACCGTGCAGATTTCATCCCAGATAATGACCTTAGGAATATATTTCTCACCCATTCGCTCAGGAGTCCATGCATCTCCTATCCATCTAAAGAAGCTATGATAAGTATGAGATTTAACTCCTCGCTCATTCATCTCTCTGGCGAGTCGATGAGTCGGAGTTAGTACTACCACATCTAAACCCCTGAACAGATTTATCACGCGCGTTGTTTTACCAGAACCGTCAGGTCCGTTGAGATAAACTGTTTTATTTCGAGATACGGGATCATATACCGATGGTGCTGATGATGGTTGTGACATTCGATTATTTTTATAATATATCTCCCCAGATCCATCTGGGGATTTATAATCAGCGAATTCAGAAAAACTGAGTATTTTTCTCTTTTTATTCTCCATTTGCCCCATGATGCATCAACGCCGATATGTAATTCGTTTAGCAATCCTGCATCCTTTTAGTGATATAAAATGAATCTTTGGCAACTCTAACCGTGATATCAGGAAATTTGTTTATCATCCATAGTAAGTTTATCGAAACGTACGCGAGCATTGAAAATCTTAAATGAGTAAACTGTGGTGAGTCACCATCAATGTAGCTCACAACTGTTCCTAAGCTGGCTCCGTCCGATAAGTTAACATTATTTCGATTTACAAATATATTTTTCTCTGTTATATCGGCAATTATGAAATCGAGCTCAGCATCGTCGATAATTAATCTTGTACAATATCGTTTATGATCATATGATCCTCCCTGCGTAAATTTCCCAATTACTTTTCTGCCAAGATCCTTGGCAAGTTTTAATTTCGTATTCTACAGCATCGGGATTACGCTCAATGATATCGTCGAGAATAGATCTCTCAACAACAGCGGGTTTTGGTAGCCAGACTTGTTTTTGTGGACGATACGATATTATCGCTACACTCACGGTTAACGATATCAATATTTTTGCATCAAGCATATATCGTAATAAAACTATTGGAGTCCAATCACGTTTATTAAAATGACGACCAAACCAAACAGCGACAACTGGATGAAGGTTCTCCGATGCAAACTCGTATGACTCAATACATGCGAATCATGTTAAGTCAAAATCTGGCAAGGGCCCATTTATCGCAACTCGAGTAATCTCGTGTGTTGGATGTCCAAATCTTAAAATACTCAGAACACTCTCCCATTCCAAGAAAACTTCCAGGATAACATGCAACCATATCAACTGAGATAACATCCTCATAATCGTATTTATTATCCACAATCCGCCGTGTCCGTATTCGACACAACTGCGTTGTATATCTTCAAGAAATTCCAACCGTGCTGGCCTCGTGAATTTTCCTTCTGAACGAAGTTATTAGCAACTGACGGAACGGTGAAGCAATTACTGAGTAATCGTTCGATAACATCAGTAGCGTTCGTATATTTCAACGCAAGATTTTTCAATTTGTTATGAAGAGATTCTGCACGATAAATATCTCCATTAGATCGTACAAACGGATCATAATTCACAGATTCTGAACATTGAAATAACCAAATGGATACAGGATCGCTTTTACTAATTTTGTAAATAAAATCAAACCTATCATCTTATAAAATTTAACGGTTCTATTTCGTGGAAATAATGTTACGTCCGACATCCACGCGTGCGCGTTATGATCAACGATCTCTATCGTGGTTCCCGTTGATTTATATTTTGCTTCTTGTAAAATTTCGCCTGAGCGTTTTTATATTTATCGGAAATTTTAATTTCTTTTCCAACTCAGCAACGTCGTTGATCGTAGTTTCATGTTCCTTGACACGTTCAGCCCACTCATTTATTTTTTTGCGTCTCAGATCTGTTAAACCGTTGCATGTGGTTGATGATTGGATCTACAACTCCTTGTAATAAGTCTTGTGTAACAGATTTCTGTGGATACCACCTGCAGTGTGTGCGACGGAAGAGTCTTGGAACAAAGTCGTGTTTGAAATGTAACAAGGGAGTTGGGGGGGGGAACGCAGTTGTGTGTAGACTGTGGCAGTACAAATACAGAGCTTTGAAACGGTATTGTGATAAAAAATAACGCCATCAACGCCAACGGCGCCAGCGTCAACGTTGAATCTCCTATAACAAACACCGGAGACTATCTCGCTAGATTTTTACGCTAGCAGCATCCCACATAATTTTTCTAGTAATAAAAAATAATTTAGACAAGTGACATATACTATATAAATGGAGCAAGAAAATAATATTGATGAATTTGTATCACATCCTATCATCAAGAATTATCAGGCATCGCGTGCTGGTGTAATTAGGAACTGTCGACTAAGAAAACCAGTTGGTTTTATCACTAATACTGGTTATCTTAGATTCACTGTCGGAAAAAAAACATTATCACTGGCACAGATTTGTGTATGAGTATTTGTATGGCTTGATCGGGGATGGTTTTGTTATTGATCATATTGATTCAGATCCAAAGAATAATTCTTTGAATAATCTTCAGACTATTACACCGAGTCAGAATTCTGCCCTGACGATTGTCAGGGGAAAAATACTGGAAATAATAAGTAACATGCAAGACCAGTTAAATCTGTACATACAGAGACAAGCGAAGAAACAGAATTTCAATCGATATATGCAGCTTCCAAATATTTCTGTATTTTCCCAGCTTCGGTACAACGGGTCGCAGATAATATAATCAACTCAACATTTTCAAAGAAATATAACAAAAAATAATATTTCAGTATCTCACTTCTGAGTAAAACTCAAGAGTAAAAACTCAGAAGTGAAATTCAGTGAAGGGAAATAACTCTGTCAAGTAAAGCTTCCTCCACTTGTAGAGATATTAAACAGTAACCTCCTTTGTATTTTATAACTACTTTCACTTATAAATGAAACATTTGTTTGTTTGGTATTTTTGTGTTATTTTAAAAAAAAAGTTATCTTTGTTTTTCTGACTTTGTCAGTTTCCTTTCCCCACGCGACTTTTGTCATGGATAATAGTCAAGAAAAAGAGAAAAAAACAGACAAGGATAAAAATAAGCCACGCCTCTTGCATGAGCTATTTTTGCATTTCCAGGTATTGGTGACTTTATAATAATTTCTGAAATATATGATAGTAGAGAAGACTCGTGGCCCAGCGCTAACTCTGCTGATTTTCATTCTCAACGTGTGGAAATTAATGTTCCAATCCCGTGACTGACAAATTTGTCGACGGTTTGCGATAAATCGCATTTATAATAATTGGGACTCCAGCCTAAGGAGAAAAAAGTAATGATGACTAAAAATAAAATCTGTGTACAGCTCCCCACCATGTTGAAGAACGTGGTGGGTGCTGATTTTGCACTTCCCGGAGATTGATTTTGGGGGAGTTGTGCACAAAATTTAAAAGTTATCAGTATAAATCTGTGGAACGTTAAAATTACTTGGTATGTCCATGAGGTGGAAAAAGAGAAGCCCTCCACTTCATGGTAGTGCTGTAAATAGCTTGATGCTTGATGCTGTAAATAGCTTGATGCTGTAGATGCTGTAAATAGCTCGATGCTGTAAATATGCTACTAGAATTAAGTATGTGTATTGTGCCGTCCACACATTCCGACAACAACAATTAAGGGATGTCTTAGAATTAAGTATGTGGATTGTGCTGTCCATGCATTCCGACAAAATCAGGAATGCAAATATTTTAAAAAAAATTTAAATAGATATTATTATATATAATGAATTCCAAAGAAAATATTAATGCAATTATTTCTGCGATTAAAATATCACATGAGGATGATATAGAACTTTCTGACTTGATCCTGAAAAAATCACAAATGACTTTGAACTATTACGAGAACGAAAATCTGAAGGAAGATACACACTAGCAGCCGATTACGGGTTTATTAAATGACTCCAACAGGCAATAAAACAATCGCTAACTTATGTATATGATGATATAAACGCCCGGCAATTCGTTCCACTCACACAGGCGATTGAGAAGATTAGATCAAAGTTATCTCAAGAATATGAAACAAAAAAGATTGAGTGCACGTGTTAGACAGTTGAAAAAAAATTACAAACGATGATAAACAATCGAATTGTGAAAATTAAAGTTGTAAAAATTAAAGTTGCGAAAGTGAAAGTTGTAACACAGATTAATAGCGCGCGTTTTGACTATTGTCCCCCTCCGAATATATCAGGGATTATATCAGGGTTCCAGTCTCATTCTGAATATAATATTTATTTTTTTATTCTGATTCAGATTCAGATTATAATATTTATTCAGATTATAATATATTTTAATTCTGATTACAACATTTTTATTCAGATTATAATATTTATTTTATTCTGAATCCGATTCAGATTATAATATTTATTTTTATTCTGATTCAGCTTCAGATTATAATATTTATTTTTATTTTTATTATGATTATGATTCAGTATCAGATTATAATATTTATTCAGATTCAGATTATAATATTTATTCAGATTCAGATTATAATATTTGTTTTTAATTCTGATTCTGATTCAGGTTCAGATTATAATATTTATTTTTATTTTTATTCTGATTCAAATTCAGATTGTAATAGTTATTTTTATTCTGATTATAATATTTTTTTTTATTCTGATTCTGATTCAGATTATAATATTTATTTTATTCTGATTCTGATTCAGATTCAGATTATAATATTTATTTTTATTTTTATTCTGATTCAGATTATAATATTTATTCAGAATCAGATTATAATATTTATTTTTATTTTTATGCTGATTCTGATTCAGATTATAATATTTATTGTGATTTTGATTCTGATTATAATATTTATTTGTGATTCTAATTATAATACTTATATTCTGATTCTTATTCAGATTATAATATTTATTCAGAATCAGATTATAATATTTATTCAGAATCAGATTATAATATTTATTTTTATTCTGATTCTGATTCAGATATAATATTTATTTTTATTCTGATTCTGATTCAGATTATAATATTTATTTTTATTCTGATTCTGATTCAGATTATAATATTTATTCAGATTCAGATTATAATATTTATTTTTATATTTATTGTGATTCTGATTCTGATTATAATATTTATTGTGATTTTAGGAGATTTTACAAAAATCAGTCAGGTCACTATCTCACATACAAATTTATCGTAAGAGATTCATCTCACAAATCAAGAAGCTGTCCGTGCTGGTCAGTAAGTCTGAAATGTAACTGTGATAATAGCGGTTTATGACATCTAAGATAAACCGGATTAACAGATACTAACACAATTAAAAATCCAGATGGAACTTCGGGAGTGAAATGAATATAGAATATATCCCTGCTGTGCAGGCCTGGATTTTTCAAGATTTACTTGATAGCTGCCATAGATCGCATCACAGACCAGATTGACTGCAATCATTGATGCAATATTGACAACACCTCGTGATATATGACGACCACCACCGTCTGGATCATTGTTATAGGTTAGAATACTCGGAGGAGGGGATATTTTTCTCCATGTTTCAATGATTTTGGGATAGTATTCATCGATAATATCACTGACGGTTTTTTCAACTCATCGGGGATATCAATGTCGGAGACAGCTGTGTCTGCTGCTGAGATTCTACCTTGACAGAGTCAAGGGGTTGGTTTCCAGTTGCTTCATGATAAACCTTAATCATTTCTGCGAATTCCTGATCTGATATTAATCCATCATTGAGCCCTCATGATATCAACGATGATAATTTGGCGTGTACGCATGTTGTCGCTGATAGCAACGTTGTATTTTCGTGTAAATTTATCAACCGCACCCGTAGATATCTTTTCTTGCGATGATGTTAAGAATACCAGCAACACCGGTTATAACTGCAACACCAATTCCTATTACTGGTGCTATTATGTATGTGGAAGATACTACTCCGATTATAGTTACTGTTCCGGCGACTACGGCGGATGCAGAGTATACAGTTATGTCAATAACAACGACAAGTCTGCGGTATTTTTTTGTTTTACTGTATACGCATCAATGATATTTTTCAGTTGTGTATGCCATAAACACGCTTGCTCGTATCTGAAATGTTGAACGTCAGTCGATTGGTTCATTATATAAATTTGCTAACACTCTAAGCAGGTGGTAATTTGGCGACGTACACCAATAGTACAACACGCCGAAGCCTTTTTCTTCGGGTTCCACCACAAATGTTTCTTCGTCGTTTTGATCCAGTATCACTAACATAGATCCAGAAGATCCACTAACTGGATAACGCCGTGAAATTGTGGTAGATATTGTAAATGTTGTAACGCCGATTACTGAGAACCTGTACATGCCGGTAACCTCAGCGGTATGTTTGATGGATTTATTGAGTGGTGTCCATAATGCTGATCCAGACACTACTGTATATACTACATCATCGGTAATCTTTTTGATGTCAGACAGCTTAATGTCGATGATTGCTGAAGTTCGAAAAAAATTCAATGATGGCTCTATTTACGTTTCTTCAAAAATTTGTAAACGCGGTTACATGATTAGCATATTCAAATCTAAACGTGGTCATTCCTTTATTGATTGTCATTAACGAGGTCATCATCGGGATGTTGCTATTGTTGACGTATTTCTTCGTTGCAGCGTCGTTGTTTGATTCTGGTTCTCCAGGACCAGTAATTTTATTATTAGCCATATTGAGAGAAGCAATCATTGCATCGCCAGTTTTAGCAACATATTTACTGATCTCAGTTCTGATCGTGGCATTGTTGCTATCCACGTATTTTTTGTTGCCACATCATCGTCTGATTTTGGTTTCGCTCACATTGATAATTATATTTTTGCTCATGTTGGGATCGCCATACATAATATCTCCAATTCTTCTAATACGCCAGTAATCTCTCCCGTGATTGTTAGAACTGATTCCTCCGAGTTTTTAATTTTACCATTTTTAGCAAACACCACTAAGTTATCTTCGGTCGCACCTGGAACCCGCAGAATAATATCTGTCAACGGGATATTGCTCGTCTTTAACCGTCCTTGTTAATCTTGAGAAACAACAACTTCATTTTCGTCCACATCTGCGAGACGCAAAAGATCAACGAGTTCATTCTTGACCTCGTTAAGGGTTGTACATTTGGATAAATCACCTTGAGGCTTGCCCTGAGTAAGACTCCGAGCAGATCTTTCGTAAATATCTACCATTGTATATTAACTAAGACCTGTTTAAAACGTTGTACGACGCGGTATAATCGTGCACGACTTTATGATGTGGTGTTAGGGACCTTGACACAGTGTCGAGCACAGCGAGTACTTCACGGCCACATATTGGCGGTTCAGTTATTGTCTGTTTTGGTAATGTTAAATACCAGATCAGAGTGCTTTGAAGTCCGTCAACATATTTTAAAAATTCTTTTGGTGACGCCAACCCATACGAATCAAAATCAACAACTCCACGTGGATCAATCGTGTATGCAACCCAATGAGTACCTGGACCAGAACTTCCATCGAGATTAATGATACCGGTTTCAACACGGTTTATTTGTTTTGGTGATTGATCACGCATTAAACCCCTCTGAAGTTTTTGCTGTTTAATTTTTTAGCAGCATCAAGTAAATCAAAATTGGACATAGGAAACATGTTTAGCGAAGTGTCCCGGGCAGTCTCAGACCTCAACCGTATCACGAATGGGGGGGGGGAGGTTTGTGGCAGTCTTAGACCCCGTCCTTTTTTTAGAAGTCTTTAGTCCTTGGTCTGTTGATTTCTTTAATGCCATCCCAGCGGCAGTTCCAACAGCACCAAGTGCAGCTGCTTTTGCAACAGCTGTGGCTACAGAGGCTATCAACGCTGGTATAGCTGCAAGAAGTGTAAATTTACCACCCGTCTTGGCAATATTTTTATAGGCACTGCAGAATGATTAAATCTAACACCGGTCTTTGATCGTTTGGCGCCATTGAAGTTCTTGAGTTGACGTTCTGTCAGGGATAGTTTATTTGGACCTTGCAGTGCTGCTGATTTCAGCATTATTTTTATTCAAGAATTCTTTTTTAATGCTGATTGTAGCTTTTTGATCTGACCAGGAGTCAGAGTAACACTAACGTGATGATATGACATTATAATATCATGGGTGACTTAATTACTGATCGTACACTCAGGATCGATTACATGTTTTCCACTGGGGCATCAATGACTCATTCGTCCACCAACACCTTCAAGCATGCATTGTTTTGTCTGAGAGTATAACAGCGATTGCTCTATAACCAGCAGCGGGTAATCGGGCTACACCAACTCGGAAGTGTATGTCAACAACTGATTGTCTGAATAAATCCAAGTGTTCCAGTGAGAAATAATAGATCGGATATAAAGTTGTGAAATCCCGTTGAGATATCTGTAAACCAGAATCCACATTCTAATCACGCCCCATGAATGTCATCAACCGATGATAAGCACGTGCAAAATGATTATTATCAAAATTAAGCAACACTTCTTCAGAAGGTTCTTGATGTCCTTTTATTCTCAAAGAAACTTCACTATCCCCAAGCGTGTCAAACACCATTGGATTTCGTTCCTGCGAATCTACTCTGGCATTTTCCTGAAACGCGATGAATATATGTCGTGGTAATGACACCACCTGCTGTGATGCTATCTGCCATGTGAATAATCCAGCAATATTACTTTGAATACTGTCTGTGGTCATCGTCAACCATGACAACGTTGATTTACCACCTGAATCCATGAAAGAGAGGAACCGTTGTTCTTCATTCAGCGATGGAGTCATTGTTGGCATCCACAACGAAAGTTTTGTTAGTATTACTTTACCTGCATCAACGGCAGCAGCACGCCATATTACATCATTGTCAGTGCTTTTCTAACAAGTACCACGGTGTGTTTAGCGCCAAAATATAACTTTCTAACATGTCTGCAGAATCCAGATATATGTGATAGTGGAATCACACATGAAAATTCTTCATCGCCGTTTAACATTGATCGATGTGATGCGAATCTCAAGTTGAAATTTTCATTCACTGATCCAACTTCAGTTCCAGCTGCATTCAGTCTTACGTTGCTGCTTTCGGGCTGATCTGTGGTATCCTTTGCAAACATCATTCATCGACCAGCTGATCTCGAGTAATCATCGCTGTTATCTTGCAAGGCCAAGTATCGTCGTGGCAACGTCGACGTTTTCTAGGCATGATTCAGTATTTCTTCCGCCGATGCTATACGTGGCACTGTTGAATAACGCCATGACGCCATTATTAACAGAACCAACTCGATCACCAATTCCGTATGCTGTATCATCTGCTTTCAAAAGTCTACCTTCGATCTCAATGAATACCTCAGCGGGCAGGAAATATCTACTTGTATCCTGATCTTGCAGCTCGATTCATCCTCGTGCATTAGGTACACGTGTGTCATAAGAATAATACTGAAAATCGCGCACCGATTCATCCTTGAGAACTGGTGCGTCCATGTCAAATGTTGGATCAGATACACTTTTAAACATTATTTATATTTGTCATCGTCTAACACGAAGACCACTTCCTGCTATCAGACTAGCAGTTATAGTTTTTTCTTTTCCTGACAGGGGTACACCAGCCAACTCTGCTAGATTTTGATTTGCAGCTTGATTTATTATTTTTCTGACACCTGCTGGCCTAATTTCAGTGCTGGGGAATTTTACTGGCTGAGGTCGGACCGTTGGCGATCTGCGTATTAATCGTGCTAGTCTATCCGTGATTGCTGAGAATGCTTTACTAGTAACATCACCAACAGCACCAATACCTTTATCACGAACAACGTCAATAGCTTTCATTCCCAGTTGCTTTGCAATCGGTATTGCTTTCGGGGCTATCCTTCTAAATAGACCCTGAACAACATCACGGAGTCCATCTCCGTAGATCGCTTTATATGTTGGTAATCGTGAATTTATCACCCTGACCATGATCGGTCCACGTTGAACATTATGTATGATCATATTATTTTCTTGTCACTGATCTAACTGCATCAATCACTGCGATAGTCATCAACGATTTCATAGATGAGGGACCGATAAACATTAATGTCCATGATACCGCCTGTAAATAATCTCTGACAAATAGCAGCTGCTTCATTAATGATTTCTGGGGAATTATTTCCGGCTCGTTTTCCGCCAATCAGAATTTCTAGTCTATCAACATCGGCAAGGACGTTATTGGGACATGGAGTAATAAAACCACTTCCTTGAGTGGCAGCACCACTTCCAGTGGCACCGGGGCCAAGATCTGCATCAAATCATTTTTCTTTTTCCTTGTTGTTTTGTCTGCTTTTTTTTACTTGTTTTTGAGAGTTATTTCCTTTTTTTGTTTAGCTTCTTTAAGTTGCAACTCCATTTCTTCTTCTTTTTTGTTTCCTTTCTTGTTTTCCTTGTTTAATATACTTATCTACTGCCTGGTTAAAATGTTAAACTGATTAACATCTCCCTCATATCTGATCTGCGGAGTATCAGTAGCGATACGATATACATCCTTAACCCAATCGGCAGATCTAAGATTTTTAAGATATTCGGGTTTTACATACCTATCTCTATCACGATATCCAAACGTGGCAATATCAAGTAATTGGCTTAGGGTCTTGATAGCGGCAATACCTTCAGGCTTAAATTTATCTATAATGTTAGTTTTAACTTTTGGAGGAGACGGCGGCTGAACATTAGGTTGTGGTTGAGGAGGTTGCCCGGGTGGTGGTCGAGTTGCTCGAAGACGGCCAGCAATATGAACAGGCAATGTTTCAAGAGCTTCTTGTGCTGCCTCAGTTGCTGCAACAATTTTCTTGGTTGGTTCGACAATTGGTTTAAATAACTGTTTTGCACCTTCTGTAAATTCCACCTGAGACTCCTGACGCGCTTGTAGTTGTTGCTTGACAGAATCACGGACGGGGAGATATTTCTTAATTGCTTCTAGTCGCTGTCGAGCTAGTTTAGCTGTGTGAGATTCCATGGTTAGCATTATTATTGATATAATAATGATTTAATTAAGCCACATAGCAGCAGAGAGGGGACGACCAACAGTGAGTGTCCCGGGTCGGTAAACGAGAACACATAAAAATTTGAAAATACAAACGTCAAAAGAAAAAAATAACAAAAATATGCTAACCCGGTTAGAAATCTCGGTTTAGCGCAACCCAGTTAGAAGTCTCGGTTTAGAATTATTGACGTTTGTGTTTTCATTTTCGTTGGAAGCTTTATTTTCAAAAACGGACTGCTCTAAAAAGTAGTGTGTTCACCCTGTCTCCTGCTTGTGGCATTCCTGAAACGCAAAAATTGCAAGATGTCTTGGCTCCACGCAACACATTGAAAGTACACCCTCAAGAAGTGCATGAACCTCTGTTGTTTCGAGGCAAAAATCAAAGATTTAAAATACATTCACGTCTATCATCACGATGAACATTTCGATGCCATTACCAGTATCACCGCATTCCTCGGATACAGTTTTTGTTGTGAGAAATGTGACTATGGCTATAACAATCGAGAGCAACACAAGCATTGTGGATCGAAATGCCAGGGATGTTTGGTCTCTAATCCCTGTCTTGACGAAGAACAAAACGGGTGCATTGGCCAGCTTGTCAGCGAAAGTTTGTCAGCCCAACCTGTTACCAACAACATCAGAAAACGCAAGGTTCACAGCGGAAAAGTGCTTGTCAGCTCCTGAAATTGCGCCCTACTTGTGGACAAGGCATACGTACCAATTGTGCCAAGGCACACATTTGTCCAGGAAAGAAACTATGTCTCATTTGTCTCCAACTCGTGGACTTGGAACATGAATGCTACATTCAAAAATACCAACCCAAACAGGAGGAGGAGGAGGAAGATGACAAGAAAAAGAAAGGGAATTTAATCTTTTTCGATTTCGAATGCATGCAAGAGACCGATATTCACATTCCTAATTTCTGCGTGGCTCATCGAGCATGCGAGAAGTGCATCCAAGAACCTATTTTGTGCCATTCCCTTCACTGTAGCAAGATTCCTGGAGGATGTGAAAAAATCTTTCGGGACCTAACACATTGGCCGATTTTGCACAATGGATCTTAGACCCTATCGACGAGACGTGGAGTCAAGAGGACATTGAACGTTACGGAGAGTGCCATCGCAATGTCACGGTGATGGCTCACAATTCTCGGGATACGATGGGCAATTTCTTCTAAAATACTATACGGAACAAGCACCGAACGTCCTAAAGTCACTTTGAATGGAGCCAAAATCATTTCCATGCAAGTGGGCCAAGTGCAGTTTAAAGATTCGATGAGTTACTTGGCCATGTCATTGAGCCTAATGTCTAAAACGTTTGGAATTACAGAAATGGTCAAAGGCTATTTCCGCACTTTTTCAATCAACATGCCGTTCTGCCGCATTTGCCTGATGCTCACTACTACGACCCTGACAACACGCGCACCGAACAACGAGAAGCTTTCTACGCTTGGTACCACTCTCACTCCTCGGACCCCTTCAACTTTCGTGAAAAAATATTAAAGTATTGTCTTTCAGACGTGGACATTTTACGGCGATGCTGTGGAAAATTTCGAGAACTGTCCATGGAACACGGAGGGATCGATTCTCTAAAATAAGCCTGCACCATTGCCAAAGCGTGTTCCTTAGTGTACCGCAAACGATTCCTACCCGAGAACACCCTGGCTGTCATACGTCCTCAAACGACGAACTTTGTCAAAAGCCGTTACTCGGTCAAAGCTCTGCGCTGGTTGCATTACTTAAGCGACAAGGAAGACAAATAGATTCAACATGCCCGAAACGGAGGAGGCGAAAAGACAATCGGAACGTATTCGGTGGATGGATGGGACTTTGAAAACCCCAAGATCGTGTACGAGTTTAACGGGTGCTCATTTCACGGATGTCAGACCTGTTACCCTCAACGTGACACTAAAAATCAGTTTTTACAACGTATCATGTAAGACGTGTACGAGGCCACTTGTCAACGGCGCTTGAAGTTAGAACAGCAAGGATACCAAGTGGTGGAAATGTGGGAACACGAGTACGATCACCGTTTGAAAACCGATCCCGAGTTTAAACGCATCGTGGAATGTTATAAGTATGGAGGACGGACGAATGCCACCTGTTTGATGTACCACACCGACGAGGAGAAAGAAGAAGAAATCAAATACTTGGACGTGTGTTTGCTGTATCCTTATGTGTGCAAATATCGACACTTTCCCGTAGGGCATCCGCAATTGCTGACGGAGGACATCGACCTGGACAACATTCGATAATACGAAGGATTGATTAAATGTAAAGTCTTGCCTCCCACCGACTTGTACCATACCGTTTTACCTTACCATTGCCAAGAAAAACTGATGTTTCCTTTGTGCCGTACTTGTGCCGAAACATGCAACCAGGACCGACCTTGTCAGCACACCCAGGAAGAACGCGCCTTGACAGGAACGTGGGTTAGCGTGGAACTGTTCAAAGCTCTGGACCTGGGATACCAATTGTTAGAAGTGTACGAAATTTACCACTTTCCCAAGACAGAAGAATACCACAAGGGCGACGAGACTCAGAAAGGCATTTTTCTCGGACTACGTGGGTGCCTTTTTGAAACTGAAACAAGAATCCAGCGGCTATCCTTCCTGGTGTGAAACTCCCGAAGACCAAGAGAAATTCAAAGAGAAATACTTTGAGCAGGAAGGCATCACTTTAGATCACATGGAGAAAAACGAAGGAAGGCGATCGTTTCCCAAAGTGATGTTGAATTGTTTGTGGGGCAAAATGGCACAACGACCATGTTTACCCAAGACAGAGTATTTGACTGAACCTTCCAGCTACTTCCAGATGATTCACGACAAAACCAAACGCATGAAACACGTGGACGTTGTTCGTGAAGACTTCGTCTTAGTTAATTACAAAGAAGAACTTGAGTTTGTACAGGCCGACGAATTTGGAAATGTCATCATTGCGGCGTACGTGACAGCCCATGCTCGTTTAAAATTGTACGAAACCTTACGCCAATTAGGAGATCGCGTCCTGTACTTTGACATGCACAGTTGTATCTACATCGATCATCGCCACCCTGACATCGAAGGAGACCGTTTAGGAGCCTGGATGGACGAGCACCCCGACGACAAGATTTTAAAGTTTGCTAGTGGCGATCCCAAAAATTACGGGTACGAATACTGGGACAAACAAGGAGAAGTTCACACCAAGTTTGAAGTAAAAGGATTGCCTCTAAATCATCGAACGAGTCAGGTGGTGAACTTTGGCGTGTTGAAAGAAGCCTTGCAGTCTGGAGAGGATCAACATTTTAAAGTGACCTCCTACGAACCACACAAGATTGTACGTTTAGCCAGTCACCAAATCATCAGTCGACCCTTGGAAAAACTGTATCAAATCGTGTACCAAAAGCGAGTGAGGCCTCCCAAGCACTTCACTTTGCCGTACGGAGACGCTGATATTGGCAGCATATAAAGGGGAAAACGTCCAAGACCGATACTTCATTGTGACTACAACGTCAAGCTAAAAAGATGAATTACTTCACACAGCAAGTATCGAGCGAAAGACTCAAGTCCAATGAGAAACTCGAGTGCGATGCTGTGTCTCACGATCACATCACCAATGCAGTACTTCATCTTAGTTGTTTATTTACTAACGTTGTGGAAAACTAAGTGCATCCAGTGCAACTTCCAGACTACAAGACTTTATCTTATGGACACGCTGATATCACCCGGTATAAAAAGATTACGACTTCCAAGAACGACACTTCATTGCGAGGACAAACGCCGAGAAAGATGAATCACTCTACTCAGATGAAGAAAAGAGAAAGAACAAACATCATTGACCTCATTCACCACCATACCGTCAGAGCAAAGTGCATCCAAGAAGGAAAAGGTTTCAGTTGACCTAAAGGAGTATTTTAGCATCCAAATGACTCAGACAATGACTTCGAGAAAATTTTGGACGACAACTTACACCTACACGGTGAAATTTAAAGACTTCTCGTCTGACATTCCACCCGAGGAAGCAGCAGGTTTCATTAAGGGCTTATTTGACGTACTGTTAGAGGAACTCAAACGTCAGTTCCAAGTCAAAGATCGAGGTCGTTTGAGCCTATCTATGTATCACGACAGGTTTGACTCTCTTGTATGTCTCGGGTTTAGTACACCTGCAGAATTAACTTCTTCCAAACTATTGAGGGCTATTGAAGACGTGCAGACGATGAGAGAAAAATTTGATATCACCGATGGAAAAGTGACCACTCATATGACATACCTTGTACTTCCATGGGAAGAAGACAAGGACTGCACTTGATCTGCTTATCGATAAGTGTACTTAGTACGATGAATAGAACATCAGATTTACGAATAAAAGGGAGTACGTGATAGGAAACATCTACGCTGGGACACAGGTGGTAGCTGACCTGATTTAAACAAAGTGTGTGACGGATAAAGAAAGAAACACGAACTCTGTCCTATTTGTTTGTTTGTTTCTTGTTTTGTTCTAGCTTTTTCTTAAAAACGAACATTTAATGTAGCTTGAAAGAAAAGGGCATTATTTTATGAAATGTAAATAAGTTGTATATGAAGTGTTTTTTGATAAACTTTAATTGTGCGTGTGCACACACACCTATATATATATATATATATATATATATATATATATATATATATATACTTATATATACTATATATATATATATATATATATATATATATATATATATATATATATACATGTACGCTGTATCAATGATATACCACTCGTTGTATAAACTTTGCATTAAAAGGAAACGAGGCTTACACATACAAATACACATATTTGTCCTTTAAACGGAGTTAAGATATGCTCCGGGCAACTGCGTATTGACCGAGTGAATCAGCTCCTAACATCCACGCGAGTGTGTCCACTACAACATGTAGTTCTATGCCTTTTCTTGTTCTTCACAATCAGATTTGGAAATTGATAAGTTGATTGTTTTCTTTTTGAGTTTCTATTTTTTATTCACATTGATTTAATCAATATAAGACACGCTTATTATTTAAAGATGAAAGATTTTTTTTATGAGGAAAGTAGAGCACTACAAATACGTTAGGGTCGAGTGGTCTAAAGCGCTCTCGGTTACGGATCACTGCCATCTCACCTCCGTCTGCGTGGGTTCGAGTCTCGGATTCGGCCAATGTGGGTATGTGAGAAAGCTTGCCAGTAGCTTCTCGTGGGTCGGTGCTTCTTTCCGAGGTTTTCCTGGGTTCTTCCTCCACCATTATTACTGGCCGCTATGTAAACCCTATCGTGTGCTGAAAAAATGGCGTTAAACCCCACAAGAGCAACAACAACAAACACGTTAGCTTCTTGTACACGCTGAATGCTGAGGCATTCATGAACTAGCGGATGGAAATTAGCGTGGAATAGAAACTAAACGATATGACGAACCAACAAGAAGTTATTAAAATATTTTAATATATTTACATTTGATCTAAGTGTGATTTGGATTTTTAACGTAGCTTTCACAATTTTTCAGTCATATCGCTACGGTCTCTGCAGTGTGGCAGTTTATAGTGATGTCTATCACTGGGGCATCATGCCGCAGACATGTAGCATGATGTCCCACCCAGCCACATTATCCTGACATTAGGCCGACCAGTCCTAACACTAACCTCTTAATGCTGAGGGCCTAGCGAGGCAGCTGCTAGTATCATTTTTTAAAGTCTTTGGTATGATTCGGCCTGGGATCGAACCCACGACCTCCCGCATCCGAAGCGGACGCTCTAACCACTAGGCCACCGGAGCGGTGTTTGATCTAAGTCATCCGAGCATAAACTTCTCTCTCTCTCTCTCTCTCTCTCTCTCTCTCTCTCTCTCTCTCTCTCTCTCTCTCTCTCTCTCTCTCTCTCTCTCCCCCCTTTGAACGGATTGACTTAACTTTACCATCATTCATACGTCCAGAGACATCGTCGTATGACACAAGCGAGAATCCCCAACGCTCGTTTTTCATGGATTTTCGCCCGTAACTGGCTACAATGATCCAGCGAGAGAGAGAGAGAGAGAGAGAGAGAGAGAGAGAGAGAGAGAGAGAGAGAGAGAGAGAGAGAGAGAGAAAGAAAGGGGTGGTGGTGGCTGCGCCGTTTTGACATTTTCATATTTAATTAATAATAGTCGATTTTTAGACCATTACAATAGGTTTCAGAAACAACAACAACAAAGCATTAGATACGTTACAGTATGTGTGCCTCGTAACCGACAAATTTAACTTATAGGCTAGTGTCGACAGGCTGTTGCAACTATGTATCTTTGATATTATGAACACTATAGATAGATCACAAGGAAAGTCTAAACATATCGTTACGATGAACCATATTCTTGTAGGTTACTTGGTGCAAGTTCAGTTTAAAGGTTTTCATCCAACCCAAATTGTTCTTCTCTCTCACTTCATGTTTCTGCGTATGTTGCCCCTTATGCATGCGTATGTTGTCCCTTATGCACGATAGGGTAGAGGGGAACGTAAAAAAGAAAGGATTGCGATGAAATTGTGTACCATGTTAAATTCATTTAAAAAACGGGGACTATTAATACTTTTTATCGTTATTTTCGTACGTCATTAATGATTAATGGGTGGAAAAAATTCATCATTGATCTATTGGCCTGCAGTTGAAAGAATGTTTATATATTCATATTATTGCGCAATGGGCGGATCACAATTTGATAAACCAATAGTAATGCCATGTTATTTTTAATGTATGTGATATATATATATATATATATATATATATATATATATATATATATATATATATATATATATAAAGAGAAGGTAGAAGGCTGCTAATGTCAAAAATCCATCTTGCCTTTTAAGATTTCCCAATATTTGAAGAATTACTCAGCATTCATTTCAAGAATGAAAAAAGGTTTCCATGAGCTAAATTTTAAAACTAAAATGTGACTACAACCTATCCACCCTATCTAAATCTGTCAACAAATTGTCAGAAGTTACATATGAAATATCTCAGTTAGAGGAAAGAGAATTTTAGTGAAATGGGGATATTGTTTATCTGTCTATTGTGATGCTATCGAAGATAGAGACCTCTGTTGTTTTTGGTGTGGTTGTGGTGAGGGTGGTGACCTAAAACTTATCGTTATCAAATAGCAGGGTATAAATGGATTCTCTCCTCTTGCTACTCCTCTCTGAAAACAAACCGGATGAAGCCCATTCATAACAATAGCAGTTATACACCACGCCCGCTACAACTAATAACCTACATCAATGTGTTAGATGCAGTACATATCAAAGCATTTGAAAATCACCGAGGAACAGCTTCCAGAGAATGTCATATTCGTTACGTGTCAGTTCACAGGGGTAGACAGAATGTTATAATAGTGATACTACTACTACTACTACTACTACTACTACTACTACTACTACTAATGATAATAATAATGAGGACTTTGTATAGCGCCTAATCTTTAGAAGCTCTAAGCGCTTTACAACATTTGACAGCACTTAAAAAACCTATATAATGATATGATTACAAAAATAAAAACAAACACCACGAAATTAGAAAACAGAAAACATGCTGTAAATATTTAAGGTAAGGAAACATTAATAATTCTTTAAGTCTGTTCTTGCAGTTGAAATAGGTGAGTTTTAAGAGCGCTTTTGAATGAGATCACTGTGTCTTTGTGTCTAAGTTCAGGGCAATTCGTTCCACATTGCTGGGCCCTGGTATGCAAAAGAACGTTGTCCATATGATTTCATTTTCATAGTGGGAATAATGAGAATACGAGTATCAGAAGAGGAGCGTAAGTATCTTGCTGGTGTGTACACATGGGTGAGGTCGGATAGGTATGTTGGACTGGAGCCCGTCAATGAAACGTAGCACAGAGAACAAATTTTGTGTTTAATTCTGGATCGAATGGACAGCAAGTGTAGGGTACAGAGCAGGGGTGAGGCGTGCTCTGATCGTGGTACTCTAAGGATGATCCGAGAAGTTTTGTTTTGTACTTTTTGAAGTTTCTGGAGTAGATATTGAGACGAACCAGACAGAATTGAGTTACAATAGTCCAGTCTTGAAAGTACTAAGGAACACACAAGTGTTTTAGTGGCATCAACTGAAAGGTACTTGCAAATGGAGCTGATGCGTCTCAGCTCAAGATATGCAGCCTTGCATATGTTCATGACATGTTGGTGCAATGAGAGAGTACTGTCGAGAGGAACACCTAGGTTTCGTACTGACTGTGTGAAGTTAATGTTGGTGTTGCTGATATTTATTGTCTGAGGTAAAGGATGTGAATGAAAAAGTCTTTGTGTTGTAATCAGAATGGCTTCAGTTTTATCATCATTCATCTGCAGCTTGTTACATGTCATCCATGATTTCACATCGGAAATGCACCTCTCCACGCCTTGGATGGTAGCTTCAACTTCAGCTGGGTGGTTAGATATGTATATTTGGGTGTCATCAGCATACAATTGGTGAGACACTTGATGATGATCTATGACACTTGAGAGTGGCTGAGTGTATAGAATGAAGAGAACAGGTCCAAGAACAGACCCCTGTGGAACACCACAACATAGATAAACTGGGCTGGAGTGTTTTCCATTTGCGGACACAATTTGTGTCCTGTTGACCAAGTAGGACTTGAACCATAGTAAGGCTGTATCGTGAATGCCAAATACATGCTGGAGACGGTGAAGTAATATATCGTGGTCTATTGTGTCAAATGCTGCAGACAAGTCAAGGAGAGTGAGGACTGTAATCTTTCCGCTATCCAAAGCAGAGAGAAGGTCATTAGCTACTTTCAGAAGAGTAGTTTCAGTATTGTGGTAAGGGCGATATGCAGACTGTACATTGCTAAAAAGACTGTTTGAAATCAGATGAGATACAAGTTGGGATAGAACAACTTTTTCTACGATTTTTGACATGAATGGGAGATTAGAAACTGGGCGGTAGTTCTTTAAATCGTTATGGTCGAGTGTTAGATTCTTCAGCAGAGGCTTTACAATGGCAGTTTTGAAAAATGACGGGAATTTCCCGGATGAGAGAGTGGTATTAATAACATCAGTTAGTGAAGGCAATATTGGATCTAAGCATTCAAGCAGCAGTGGTGTCGGAATCGGATCAAGTTCACATGACTTTGGTGCACTCTTCATCACGATTGTACGTACTAAATCCATAGAGACAGGTTCAAATGCTGCTAACGGTTGCCGTTGAAATTCTGTATCGCAACTGTATGGTGACGACGAGTCAATTGAAATTGTGTTGTCAAGTTTATCTCTGATGGTTTGTACTTTGTCACGGAAGAAATTTGCAAACATGATCGGAAGGTCGACTAGAGAGAAGGTAGTTGGAAGTGGTGTACATTTGTTCCTTAACATTAGCTTGTCAGTAATCTCGGATAGCTCTTTGCAGCTGGAACTTTCCGTGATCTTAGTACTGTAGTGGGCTGATTTCGCTGCATGGACTATGTTTGTGACATTCTTCTTAGCGGCTTCATAGATTTGCTTATGAATAGTGAGTCTGGTGGAAAGCCAAAGCCCCTCAGCTTTACGGCAGTCTCTTTTAGCAGTGCAAAGCTGGTCCCTAACACTGCTATACCACGGAGAACACTTTTGAATTGATACTCTGCACTTGGTTGCTGGGGCATGTTTGTCAAGCAATGAACGCAGGCAGTTATCGAGTTGTTCTGCTGTAGGCGGTAAGCTGGTTGTTAGGTTTGCTTGGATGTCATGGATTAATTGGGTTCTGTTTATCATACGGAGGTTTCTTTTAATAGCAAATAAAGGTGGAGGGTTAGGGACTGATACGTCAAGATGGCATATAATGCAGAGGTGATCTGATGCAAATTCATGGGACACCAGGGAGGACTGTAGAATATTATCATCAGGTCTATAAAGAATCCAGTCTAAAATGTGACCATGTTTGTGGGTGGGTCGGCTAACTGACTGTTTGAGGTTGAAAACGTGAATGGAATCTAGGAGTTTTGATGTGTATGTGTTTCCAGGACAGTCAAAGTGAAAGTTGAAATCTCCAAAACTAATCAGGTTGCCACCTATCGAATTTCCATACTCCAGGAGATTCGGAAACTGCTCCAAAAAGAGAGATTCAGTCAGCTTATTTTTTCTACTAGGAGGAGGGCGGTAGAGGCAGAAAAAAATGGACTGATCTTTGTTCCAGTGTGAGTGTGGTTTGGACTAGTTCAAACGATGTGTGGTAGAAATTGAAGGTTGTAGTGTGGTTAAGACAGTTGATCATGGAGTTCTTTGCGATGACAGCAATTCCACCTCCGCGAGAGTGGCGGGGGAACGACTTGATGGAGTAACCGGTGGGTGTTAGATCCGCGCACTTGGGTTCATCGCCTAATGTTTTTAGCCATGTTTCTGTCAGGAAAAAGACGTCGGTATTCTGATCTATTAACTATTTCTGTGCGCTTTTCCGGTGGTCCTACTGATTGGGCATTGAATAATGCGATGCGCAGTGGTATCTCTTGGATAGTTGACACAAAGGTTGACGATTTAATAGGGATTTGAATTAGGTTATCTAAATTAACGGCCGCATTTTAAAATTTCTGTGCCGGAAAGGGCGAAAGGGAGATATCTGGAATTCTTCTTCCTGTTTTACGCCGGCCAGCTTTGAAACAACGCTTCTTTTTTCGCTTCCGTTTACATTTAAGGAATGATGAATGTAGTCCCAGGTCGTTTAGTCTAGTGCACAGTGTAGTGTGGAGAGCCAAGGAGTGGTCATTTAAAGCAATTAATGAGGGTCCATCATAGCATAAACGGGTGGACTGGCGAGTATTACGTGATGGCGGTTTGTTCAAGAACAAAGTAAGTTGTAGCAGTGGAGCAAGACAGCTGAGAAAAAGTCTAATTTTTCTCGTTTCCAAAACAAGAAGATGAAGAAACACATTCGAATAGAACAGCCAATGCATGATGAACACAATAACGCAGACGAAGACAGACAACAAGCACATATATCATGAAAAACGGCACAAAAATCCGGGACAGCTGCTTCAAGCCGGTTAAGCGATACCGGCCATCTTGAATCAATCACCTCATGACCTTCTTAGACCACGTACACGCTGAGCTAAGTCGACAGGCCTATGGAATTCATGCGATTCCAGTAAGCTAACACGTAATTTGTTACTTCATAAACCACATTTAAACCAATTTACTGAAAGAATAACACATACCAATTTCTTTGGTGCAATTTATGATCTTGAAGACGATATTTTGTTAGTTGTTGCAGTTAGCTCCCATGAGGCGAAAAAACTCTTGCCGAACGACTGAAGAATCTGCGTTGTTTAATTGTATCTTAGCATCTTTTGGTGATAAGTTCAAATGATAAAAATCCACGTAGTAACTCATTTATATATAAAATAAAATCGGTTAGTATATTCTCGATCATAAATAAGATATTTGCATTTTAACTTTTGAAGTGAAGGTTGTCAGCCATTTTTGCACCCACTTATGTACATGCTCTGCTAATTGCCATGTAACTTACTACCCACTGGAAAGTCACATAATCTATTTACGCCTCTGTTCGAGTTCTTACGCCCCATGTAAATAATTCTTACTAGAATTTTGTTTATGACTCAGTATTAAACAAGAGAAGGAAAAACCGAGCTTGATCTTTTCCTTCTTTGGGTCGTCAAGTATTAGCCGTCGAAACGTTTTCACGAAAACACTTAAGTTCGAAAGCAGATTGTATGCTTGATGCTTCAAACCTGAAAATCTTCCTTAATCATTGGGGCAGTGAAGTCGGGAATTACACAATAGTTAACATATTTTTTTTCGGGGGTAGGGGAATACACAGCCGAGGCCCACATCTTGAAAGCTATCTCCTCAAGGTTTTTTTAAAACTATTTCTTTATTTGTATTTTTTTACATCTGAGTCAGTGAATTATGTCGAAAAGTATGTGCTGTATGTATAAAGAGTATAGTACTGGCTGTAAAACAACGAAGTTATTGGCAGCATAAGTTTTGAAACAAACGTCATGGTTTTCAGTAACGGAAAATATTAATTATACTCACTAATACTTTACATTATCAAGTGATGAAACTTATTATTTTTTAAGATTTTTAATTTATCATAGATTGCAGATTCGTAGCTAGCATGAGCCAGATGTAATTAGTTGTTATAGTTAACTTTGTTAAATATGATAAATTCTGTGGATGAATCTTGTAGGCATTCGATGACAGGGTGTTATCGGATGTGAGAAATGAAGCAATGCATCCAAGTACATGTAAACTGTATGGAAGCCGAATAGGATTTTAAAAGAGCCACCAACAAGTAAATTCTCAAAATTTCTTGGATTTTTTCCTCGAAAATATTTAGGTTCTTTCGGAAAATTTCGTATTCCTTTTCTCAAAATAGCGGGAATTTATGATCAAAATATTGTATTTTTCTTCTTAAATATTTTGTGAGTTTTTTTCTCCAGATTTTCAGTATTTTTCGTTATCTTTATTAGTGGCTCTAATATTGGAAGCATCGAATTTTAACCATTTCTATCAAGTCTATTTCTTGAAAATTCTTATTTGTCATCTTTAAAATAGTTTATTTTTCGAAAACTTTTCATGTTTTTCTGATTTTTGGATCGATTTTCCATGAGATTTTATATTATTATTATTATTATTATTATTATTATTATTATTACTACCTTTGACCTAAATAGTCGAAATTTCGAGGTTTCTCTCCGGAAGTTTGGAGATTGTTTCGAAATTGTTGAAGGTTTTATTATTTGTTCTGCTTGCCTAAAATTGAAAGCGCATGGAAACACTTATGTTAATGCTTTAACGTGTAAATTAAATAGAAAAAATAATATTTTATTATTGAGGAGCATTGTTTTACTTACTGTAATTACAGCGTGGGGCCTTGGCCCCAATCACGATATATACTGGTTTGTGAACAAAAATTAAAATTGTAAATTGTCTTTAAATGTTGTAGAGACGGTTATTTTGGGATTTCATTTTTGGATTGTCGATACCGCTTACCGAAATAATATCTTTTGCAAATTCTTAAATGGTAATTGTATTTTGTTACGATTTCAAGAAATGGAAATATGTAACTATATGCAAACAAAATAATTAAAAACCAATCAGCGATAGACTGGGTAGAAAAATGCGGCAGAAAGAAAAGGAAGATTTGATGACCTTCGATCATTATAGGCTGCACACACACACACACACACACACACACACACACACACACACACACTCTCCTTTAAAAAATAAAGCTGTCTTAATTAAGAATCTTAATTTGTCTATTGAATTGTACATTAATTTACAATTAAATTAAACATTAATAAGAGCAATAAAAACAACACCAATAGAAGCAAAAGTAATATCAACAACCACTATTACTACAGTGACCGTTATTATTATTATTATTATTATTATTATTATTATTATTATTATTATTATTTGTTGAATGAATGCCAATGCATAGACTATTGTTGAATGAATCCCAGTACCTAGGCTATTGTTGAATGAATTCCAGTGCCTACAACTTTTGTTGAATGAATGCCAATGCCTAGACTATTGTTGAATGAATGCCAGTGACTAGACTATTGTTGAATGAATGCAAGTGCCTGTTGTAGAATGAATGCAAGTGACTATTGTTGAATGAATGCCAGTGCCTAGACTATAGTTGAATGAATACAAGTGCCTAGACTATTGTTGAATGAATACAAGTGCCTGGACTATCGTTGAATGAATGCTTGTGCCTAGACTATTGTTGAATGAATGCCAGTGCCTAGACTATTGTTGAATGAATGCCAGTACCTAGTCTATAGTTGAATGAATACAAGTGCCTAGACTATTGTTGAATGAATACAAGTGCCTGGACTATCGTTGAATGAATGCTTGTGCCTAGACTATTGTTGAATGAATGCCAGTGCTTAGACTATTGTTGAATGAATGCTTGTGCCTAGACTATTGTTGAATGAATGCTTGTGCCTAGACTATTGTTGAATGAATGCTTGTGCCTAGACTATTGTTGAATGAATGCTTGTGCCTAGACTATTGTTGAATGAATGCCAGTGCCTAGACTATTGTTGAATGAATGCCAGTGCCTAGACTATTGTTGAATGAATGCCAGTGCCTAGACTATTGTTGAATGAATGCTTGTGCCTAGACTATTGTTGAATGAATGCTTGTGCCTAGACTATTGTTGAATGAATGCCAGTGCCTAGACTATTGTTGAATGAATGCCAGTGCCTAGACTATTGTTGAATGAATGCCAGTGCCTAGACTATTGTTGAATGAATGCCAGTACCTAGACTATTGTTGAATGAATGCTTGTGCCTAGACTATTGTTCAATGAATGCCAGTGCCTAGACTATTGTTGAATGAATGCTTGTGCCTAGACTATTGTTGAATGAATGCCAGTGCCTATTGTTGAATGAATGCCAGTGCCTAGACTATTGTTGAATGAATGCTTGTGCCTAGACTATTGTTGAATGAATGCCAGTGCCTAGACTATTGTTGAATGAATGCTTGTGCCTAGACTATTGTTGAATGAATGCTTGTGCCTAGACTATTGTTGAATGAATGCTTGTGCCTAGACTATTGTTGAATGAATGCCAGTGCCTAGACTATTGTTGAATGAATGCTTGTGCCTAGACTATTGTTGAATGAATGCCAGTGCCTAGACTATTGTTGAATGAATGCCAGTGCCTAGACTATCGTTGAATGAATGCTTGTGCCTAGACTATTGTTGAATGAATGCCAGTGCCTAGACTATTGTTGAATGAATGCAGTGCCTAGACTATTGTTGAATGAATGCTTGTGTCTAGACTATTGTTGAATGAATGTCAGTGCCTAGACTATTGTTGAATGAATGCCAGTGCCTAGACTATTGTTGAATGAATGCTTGTGCCTAGACTATTGTTGAATGAATGCCAGTGCCTAGACTATTGTTGAATGAATGCCAGTGCCTAGACTATTGTTGAATGAATGCCAGTGCCTAGACTATCGTTGAATGAATGCTTGTGCCTAGACTATTGTTGAATGAATGCTTGTGCCTAGACTATTGTTGAATGAATGCTTGTGCCTAGACTATTGTTGAATGAATGCCAGTGCCTAGACTATTGTTGAATGAATGCTTGTGTCTAGACTATTGTTGAATGAATGCTTGTGCCTAGACTATTATTGAATGAATGCAAGTTCCTATTGTAGAATGAATGCAAGTGCCTATTGTTGAATGAATGCCAGTACCTGGACTATCGTTGAATGAATGCCAGTGCCTAGACTATTGCTGACTAAATGCCAGTACCTAGACTATTGTTGAATAAATGCTTGTGCCTAGACTATTGTTGAATAAATGCCAGTACCTAGACTACTGTTGAATGAATGCCAATGCCTAGACTATTGTTGAATGAATGCTAGTGACTAGATTATTGTACAATGAATGCAAGTGCCTATTGTTGAATGAATGCCAGTGCCTGGACTATCGTTGAATGAATGCCAGTGCCGAGACTATTGTTGAATAAATGCCAATGCCTAGACTATTGTTGAATGAATGCTAGCGACTAGAGTATTGTTGAATGAATGCTTGTGCCTATTGTAGAATGAATGCAAGTGCCTATTGTTGAATGAATGCCAGTGCCTGGACTATCGTTGAATGAATGCCAGTGCCTAGACTATTGTTGAATAAATGCCAGTACCTAGACTATTGTTGAATAAATGCTTGTGCCTAGACTATTGTTGAATAAATGCCAGCACCTAGACTATTGTTGAATAAATGCCAGCACCTAGACTACTGTTGAATAAATGCTTGTGCCTAGACTGACGACAGTGACATGCCTATGATATTCAAAGTCTTTGTCCGTTTGTCTGTTCGTCATTTATTCACCATTCACACATTTTTCTGGAGATTGCATTTCTCTCTATACTATGTACACTTGAATCATTCCGTCGCTAAGGAGAGATTTTGGGAGTGTGAGAGGTGTAGATCACTCCGTCTCTTGGTTTTATTTAATACACCCTCTAGCCGTCCAGTATGCAACGCAGGGAGATAGAATCATCTCAATGTCCATCTGTCTGTCTGGCCATAATCGTTGTCGGTAATGGAGCATAACTCAAATAGTTTAACATATTTCGACCGAAGTTGGTGCACATTTTAAACAAGTTGTGTAGAGACGTCTTTTGATCCTAAAAACTTTGTGCGCATTGTATATTTTTTATGTTACCATGGAAACATAGCGTAGTATTAGTAGCGCGTAAATTTTGAGAGTACTACACCATACAGTACGATCACCTATCATAGGTGGCATACAAGTAAGAGTTCTGGACCAGAGTACGGTTAGAAGGATTCTTCCTATAACCAGTGAACTTGATGGGGGTGGGGTCATCTATATATGACTTTGTTTTCAAAAGTAAGCTAGTGATACAATACCTTGGGTCGCGCTCAGAAACGTACGTGCAATCTAAGGAAGCAACCATTTAATGGGATAGGTGGGGGAAAAACTAAAGTTTATTTTATTTAAATAAACAAATCAGTCAGACTGTCCTTCCAATCTCTTGTAGAACTTTTTGGGGGTGCGGGTGATTTGAGCAGGAAGAATAATCATTCATCAAAGTTCCGGCCTTCGTCTTTGAGGACAAATGGCTTGTCCTTTAAATCCAAAAAATCAAACTTTTAGCAATAAAGTACATCTGCTGTAAAAGAAAATCTAATCCCCTTCTCCCCCCATAAAGATCAAATTGTCGGTGACCAAGCCTTCATAGTTTTCTGAGGAGTATTCAAACTCCAGAAGTAACAAACTGTTGTAAGGCGATGCGCTTGTTTTTCTCAAATCGTCACCGCCACGAAACGTCGAGGTCTTTATGCAAATCTGGCAATGCAATCATTAAATTATCGTTATTTATCGGTCAACATTAGCTCAAAAATGACTTCGATTTCAATTCAAATCGAGGCTGACAGAGTGTTGAGCAGTTTGTATTGGCAGAAAAGCAGTTTGTAGTTGACTTGTTCTCTGAATCGAGTAAAACATAGCTAACCGAAACTTTGCAAAAGTAACACGTCTGAAATTATGACGACACAATGTTTGTTACATTTACGCATACATTACGTCAATGCATTTTTATAGAGATAGTAGCTGGATCGAGTCCATTGATTTCTCTGGCTTCTCTCTAGGTTTCAGGATGGCGGAGGAATCAAGCCAGAGTTTGGTAATAAAATGAATTGGTAGTTAACTGCACGTTTATTGTGAACGTTAAGTTATACGACACAATTATCATGCTATTCTTAAGGGAAGAAATAGAAAAGAAGGTAATAACCCTCTCAGTTGGGTAGCTTTTTCGTGTCGGTACCAACAAGCGGATAAGCTGCTTCAAGCATGACAGTGGTATGCAAAGTTACGTTACGTTCAAATACCTTGCTTACGACTCAGAACTTCCCTAAATATAGATCGCTTTTGCAACAATTAATAGCAGCTTGTATTGAACTCTCTCGAAGGCCCAGTCCTTGAAGTAATAACATTTCTGAAAATAAATCTCAGCTTGAGATTCTGTGTCAGCCAATCATAAAAGCGTTTGATTTATAGCGTTGCATTTGATTGGCTGAAAATGAAAACTAATTTTTAAGCACAGGCTCGGAGTTTGATGATTTTCAGGCCAGGTTCGTTCGTATAGAAGGTCCACTCTATTCAAATTTCTTTCTCGAAAATATTCTGACCAATCAAGCGGCTTGATTTGTCTATTTCGAGTAAGATTTCCACATCTGGAGTAGCATTTCGCATTTGAAATGCTGTGTACAGTTATATAACGGATGACTCTGGTGTAGGTGCGACATGATCTTCGAGGTGGACGCTACTAGACAACCCGGAGAAAAAAAAATATCCATTCTTGGATTGGTGGTCACGTCCAGAGAGATGATTAAAGAGAAGGTAGACGTTTTGGAGTTGGATTGAATATTTCATTATATTCTTCTTATTTCCTATTAAAAATATAGTTGTTGTTATACCATTGCTACATGAATTATGCAAGGCACGTTGTATGTCTAATTTTCACGGTCCATCTATCTGATATTTCACGATCACAAATCCCACCGACGCAAAATGCTCTGGAAGGTAGACATCAGTGATGATGGATTATTTTGTTTAAACAAGGAAAAATAAATATTACTTTGAGTTACACTTATAAGATATCAGTCAGGATTTGAAACAGTTCAAGCAGGGGTGTTATACGCGTATGTGTTTTATTTTCTCTTTTATTTCCAGAACACTATGCTAGACACTAAAATAGAAGAAGGGGATGATTCAGATTCCACGGGTACTGATGAAGTTGACGCAGGAATTGGACACAGAGAATGTCTCACATGCACAGATAAAATGTATAATGAAGTGAGAAAATCTTCATCTGCATTTGTGTTGGAAGCCCACAATAATACCTGGATAATTACAAGGGATCACAAGTCAGAAACAAAACTTTCCGCAGGAAGTAAAGAAACTCTCAAGTACATTTGTGTTCGACCGCGATCGGAAGTGATCGGACCTAGATCGTCTGGAGAATTATTTAGGGAATATCAGAATAGAGTATTTAAAAGTGACTTAAATTTGCAAAATTCTACAGACGAAGGTGATGGACAAGGGAACGCTAGTATTCGGATATCCAGTTCGCTTATAGACCCCCAGCTTAGAGAGTCTAGTCATAGCGTTTTGGCCAGTGACCTTGAAACAAAGAATCTCGATCCAAAAAGATCACAATCATGTATCTACCTGCGCTCTAACAGTTTTAATATAGGAAGCGGAAGTGGATATAGGGAAGTAATCAGGAGCAAAGAAGGCAGTGTGCCATTTGAGAGCCCATATAATTTGAAAACTTTCCTTAAGGTGGTATTGGTTGTAACTGTGTCGATTATTTCTATTCTCATTTTCCTTGGTGATATTGTGACAGATTGTTTGATGGCCAATAAATATTTCATAGATGGTAAGTTAGCTCATTTCTCAATCACGCTGGTGTTTATTCTTCCACCAAGTATACTAATGGCCACCATTGATCTCGCATGGTACTTCCGGTATAGATCGGACCACAACAAAGAAGAACAGGATGGCAGATTTTACTGCTTTTTGCGAACAGTTCTTGGATTGCTCTCCCTTGGCAGAATATGCAGGTAAGCAAGCGTATCGTGACACTTGTGTTAAGTAGATCCTGTTGAATTGCAGACGCATTCTCCATCCTATTTCCATCAAATTGTAAACAAGTTAACTTCCAGAACTGTCTAAGCTCGTAAGCAAGGTTAGGCCATGAACTTTAATTTTAGTAAATATCTTAATTCCATGAGAAAAGTCAGGTAGGCAAAGTCGACCCTGAATGACGGACAAAAGTCAAGCACACAACTGAAAATTAAATATACTTACCAATATTCAAGTGTGATTTATACTACACTGACTTTCGCGTCAGAATGACGAATGATTCTTAGGTGAAGCGAGTATTGTATATCAGTCCGCCCACATCAGGTCGGCGATTAGCTATAACAAATAACAAATAGGCAATTTAATCTCTTGGTATGCATATTCTTATGCACATCCCCACCCCCATATCTATCTATCTATCTATCTATCTATCTATCTATATATATATATATATATATATATATATATATATATATATATATATATATATATATATATATATATATATATATATATATAATTTATGTAATCTTTATTCGTTAAACGTTACTGAATTTACGTCACTTTTTTCAGCGAATGTCTCCGTCAGCACCATGTTCTTTCTGATTTTGGAAACAAACATTGCAGTAATGGAAGATTCCTCTATTCTTACATGCCTTAGTGAGCATTTTGTGGTTAAATCACTTTACTTCAATAAAAAATGATGTTATCCGACTATGGGGAAAAAGCTTTCTAACCTTGTAACGCTTTAAATTTTTTTTATTTACTTTATTCCTGCCCCAGTTGTTGGTTAATCCAACAAAATTTCATCAGCATTGTGTAGAATTGGTTAAATGTTCGAGTGTAGTTGGCTCTTTCCTCTCTCAGACATAGTGCCTGAAGAGATTTATATTGGTTTTTTGTAGACAGGCTTGAATACCGAAAACAAAAAATATAGCTAATGATAATATATAAAAAATGTTAAGTTGCAGGCAATGATCTTTAACGGCCATTGCAGGGTGAAGCTGTACTTGACACTTATTTTATCCACCTGTTGCGCATAAAAATCAAAATCACAGTTAAGTAGTTTACCGGGGTCCTGGAAACTAATCACGCACGCCCCACAAAGGATTACCTCCCTTTGGACGGATAATACCGCCACGAGAACACCAAATGTTTGAGGTAAAATGCAACATGGATAAAATATTACGCTTTTAAAGCGGCAGAATACTCAGTTTATATTGCATTTGCTGCGATCTTTACTCTACATTGGCTGAAAGTAACGCGTTTGCCTAATACGCGGAAGGCACATGACAGGAAGTCTTTACTTGAAGGTTTATTAGGACAGGGCGATGTTGTTCGTCCGTTGAGTTAAAAGATGACATCGCTAATTGGTTTGGTTTCTATGGGTATGCAAGTGGCCGATCAGGTTAATTTGTGCTCAAAACACTGGACAGAAGATACCATTTGATATCGCTTGATCAGTAGACGGCATGTCTGATATTTACGATGTGGTCGGTTCGGCAATCCCTCTGCAGTTCTCCTCAGTTTAAAGTCCGTAGCTCCAGTATTGATGAGACTCCGTCAGGTGGAGCGATCCTGTGCATATTCCTCACAAGACTCAGGGCCAGTGTTCAGATGTTTCAAATAAGACTTGACAGAAATTTTGAAGCGTTTCTTCTGACCACCCAGAAATCGCCTTACCTCCTTCAGCTTGCTGTGTAAGATCTTATTTATAGTCGCTCTTTTGACATCATGTTGTCGTGACTTGCCCATCTCATCTCTGATTTGATCAGCAGAATGTGGAGGCTTCGAACGCCAGCCCGTGTGAGAACCTCAGTATCTGGGACCCTTTCCTACATCTTATTCTCATCAGATTCATCAGGCAGCCCGTGTCAAAATATCTGAGCTTCTTGTCGTGTTGTCTGTACACCGTCCAGGTTTCACGTTTATAAAATAGGGTCGGCAACACAGGTGGCGCTCTACAGTTTCGTATTTTGCATAGGGTTAGAATTTTAAAGAAACAGAATTTCCCCGGGTTTCCTCACTGGTTATAGTGATAAAAAAAGACCTTGTATATGTTAGGTATTGCTCAAAGAACCGTTAATTCCATTTATTTTGGTGTATGATTGATGGGTGTAATATGGGTTATAGAGTCTACAGCTTGGCCTTATCCCAGATGTGCATCTTTCAAAAAACTGCTAGCTCCACTTGGTCATTTTCGCTTCCTGGGCTTCAGAGGTAAATTGTAAAAAAAGAGCCGATAACTTTTTTTTACATTTTATATATTTGGTAATTCATCCTTTGCACTTTCAGAATCTGGTATTGTCTAGTTTGGCAAAATTCATTTTCCCTATTTTAATAGGTGCTAAAAATAGTGCACTTGAGACTTATTCAGTCTGATTTGTTTTAGCCCAATGGAGCAGTCATTTTAGTTAGCAGTGTGCTTAGGTCATATACAATTTCCTAAGTACAGTATCCAAAGAAATGTCAGCCACATTAAGTCAAAATAGCATAGAGGTATGCCAACATTCTCTCCACTGTGGATGTTTCAAACGCAAACAATTTCACCTTACATGTCATTCTCTCAAAAGTACATAAGTACATAAAAGCTAGTAAGTGCCCCCACAGTGGCTTTATAGACCAGTTTTGTACTGATGAACTTGTCCACTGCCAGCAGAGTTTAGTCATTTCATTGGCTTTTGAGGTGCAAGTTGCTGCATTGCCTCTGCCTTCTTTATACTGATTGTGGGAACAAAACTAAGTAACAGAATAACAATCTGAATATCTAATCCACAATTATAAAGAAATATTAACCATATTTTATATTGTTTACAAAATAAATGTCCCCGGTCAGGTACACCATTAGCTTCACTTCGGACAAAGGTCAGGTACACAATTTGACCGCTCCGGTGGCATAGTGGTTAAGAGCGTCCG